>JYFJ02001629.1:0-74041 GCA_000934665.2 Catajapyx aquilonaris
TTATTTCTAAAGCATGTACTACACTAACAACATCCTCTCACCACCGCTTTCTTCTTCCTCCAGGTAATACACCCTTGGAGTCGCCATTGCCACTGCCACAAGGACCACCAACTGTCAACAAAAAATTATTATTAGGCCTACCTCTTGAAATGCAATTCTATGTGTTGAACCTTACCATGAAGAGAACGAGTCGTGTCATCTTGAACCAGCGTCTGCAAAATTAAGATGTGCTCTTTCCTTTATATACACAACTGACCATCGGTTGGATGCATCCCCCTTTCTCATCCAGTAGTCTCTCTTCCCCTAGTAGCCTACTTTAGGAAGCCACGGCCAGGTGGTGCATCGTCCGTCACGCGTCGACGGAAATCACGACAAAAATTCGCGCCTTCATGACCCAAACTGTCACGTACACCAGCGTACACTACCGTATACTCTGCATGTAAAAAAAATTATTTGGATCTAAAAAGAAAAACACAGTGCGCGGTGTCAGGTGAAAGTTGGCTCGAAATGTCCTCCGTAACCATGCTGGATGGGTGTGGAGTTGGGGTAGGGTTTGTGTGTGTATATATATAAATGTTTGCATGTTAGACATCGACGCGTTCTACTTGCTCCTGATCCATTGGGAGAGTTTGGAGTTTTTGATTGACGTCGTGTTACGCACGTTCACTATGACTTTCTTTCTTATACTATTGCCCCTTAGGGTAGACGTTCCCTCCTTGTGCAAATCTTGAGCCAGGGAGAGTGGAATGGAATTGGGGGGGAAAAAATTGCCCTCGTTTGGTCATAATATTGCTAATTATGCCAATTTGAGAGTGCTTTTTAAAAATGTGATTGACCAACTATGGCGCGATAATTATGGCCTGGTTTTGCGCTCCTTAGCACGCAATTGTACGTATAGCAAGCTAGAATCGTACGAAAATTGAAAGGGTTGACTGCAACTATTTTCCCAATAATTTGCTTGATAGAAAAATGATTTGATAACATTTGCTGCCAAACGATTTTGCAAATGAAGGGGGTTAAATTTCGAAGGTACTGTATATTAGAAGCAAGCATTTTTGAACATTACCCCGATAGTGTCAAAAGTGTATGCCCAGATTATCAATTTTTTAGATTTGATTGGTAGTCCAGAAAAATGACTTATAGAGGATTTAAAACGATGGTTTATGTAGAATATTTCATCACGGAATAATTGCTTTAAAATGTATGATGTTTTAATATTAATCGTCCTTATTATGGGGCTTGTAACACTTCTTCCCTGAAATATTCTCAATATTTTAAAATTCCACGGATTGTTGGAGATGAAGGAGCGGCATCTAGTGGCCATAAAATGAAAGATGTGAATTTGAGGGTCTCGATAAACACAATTATTGAGAATATACGTATTATATGGCAGGTACCCAAAAAGTACGTATTCCAGGTAATGACGGAGTATAATTAAGTTGTAGGCACTAAATGACTAGCAAAATTTTCGTACAAACACATTAAAGAGTACACAGCAACACAGGAAAGCATTTGTCTCATTTTTTTATTCCTCTTTCTATGTACATTTCAAGTAAAAACAACTTGCAATACATGACATGTGCAACAACGCCTGTTATACTCGTTACTTTTATTACTTCCTGTGGATCTAGTCCGCTTCCTCATGCTTTTACCTACCTGTGGTGAGAGGCCCAAATAATGAATGGTTCGAACCTTCTCATATATCAAAAAAAAGGAGCAAGGTGGGCGGTATTCTGAAAATTAGGCTCGTAATGTTCCACAGACAAGTTCACACGCGCGCATTACAAATAATAATATGTTTTAAAAAAAACTGTAAAAACGAGTGACGTAAATCAATTAACAGACACTTTCAAAACACCCCGCCGCTTCCTTCCTACAATAATTTACTGTTGATAAGTAGCCTGCAAACCGGACATTCCGGCCGTCAAAACAGATTATAAAAAGGCGAAAGTGGTTCAGTAGATGAAGCAATGAGAAAGTGATTTTTGTTTCAAGTAGGAAGGACAGCTTGGGGGCTTAACACAAAAAGGGACATTGACATTGCGATTACACAGAATGGACTTTATAAAAAAAATCATATCACAGTTTTGTCCAGTGGCTTACTGCTGGTGCTGAGGCACGAATGTGTATGCTCCCTGGTGTGGGTGCCTGAGAGCCAGACGCTTGGGTGCCACTGGCACCAGAGTGTATGCGCCAGAATGTGTGGTTGCATCTGGCTGCTGGGCATATGCAACACGGACCGCGGGCCGCACCACTTTCACGTGACGGTCCTCCTCCTGAGGCTGCGGTACGGGGATTTTCACCTGGATGTCTGTTGGTTCTCTCACCACCTGCAATGGATTTACTTTTACTTCAGATCCACACTGTTAGTGTCATACAATGTTGATTTCTGATATGCCCCAGGAACTGCATGACAGTGATAGATCAATGCAATCATGAGCGATGAGACCGAGTCTAGACCATGTCCGGTATTATTTTGTTTGCTATGGTTACAGTACAGGCTACAAGTATATGCGAGTACCAAACGAAGTGTATTATTTAAATTCATGTTGATGTACTGTGTAGTGATGGAAATAACGAACAGCCAAATAGTGGTTCATAATATTATTTTTGGTGTAGTTTATTCAAATGTGACGGCAAGTAGAGAAATTACTGAATCAACGAGCCAAACAAATATTTTACGTCAAATAATGGGACATTTACACAGAGCCCTTGGCTGCCAAGTGAAATGTTGCCAAGACAAAGAAAAAAACTGACCATCTGATAGCATGTAAACATGGAGAAACTATATGTTAGTACCTTCTGGCTAATTTGTTTGTTGCAAACATAATATTCTTCTTGTATACACAATCAGACGATCGGTCTCTGTCTTGGCAATACTGTGCTTGGATTAATTTTTTAAGTGTTTCCTGTAGTGTCTTGTTTTAATTATTATGACCATATATTTTACTAATGCTGGGTATTAAAACATGACTCGTCATACCTTAGCTTGGAAACCGTGTATTGGATCTGCAGTGTAGGTGACCGTACGCACGTATCCGTCAGAGTCGACGACGCTGTAACTTCCCTTGATGATGTCTCCATCTCGGTTCTCCTGTCTGTTCTGGTAATTGGTGTACTCGTCGTCTCTCACGTCGAAGGAGAAGTTGTACTGAGGATTCGGCTGAAATCGGGAACACAAGTTAATATAATTACAATCACATACAAATAGGAGCTAAGTCCGTCCTGAGTTCGTTCTAAGTTCGTTCAAGTAAGCAGACCTTCTACTACATTCATCACGAGTATACAAAAACATTTGTCAAATTTTATGATGGAGTATAATATTTCTATTACGTCAATGTCTTCCTCTTCCGATTGCTCCTCCGATGAGTGACCTTGCTGCAGTTGCTGGGCCTTGACCCTGACTGCCTTCAGGTGGTGACCTCCAGGGCTGACCACCCTCTGGATTGCGTAGGTAGGTGCTCCTGTGGCTGACACAGGTACATATCTCACTGGATGTGGGTGGTGACCTCTGGCTGGAGCTGCTGCCGATCCTAAATCACAAATAATAATATTAAAATATAATAAAATATTGAGAGCGAATAAGAAGTGAATAAGAAAGTGAAGAAGTGTATAAAAAGTGGAGCGAGCTTACTGTATATTCGTCTTTTTTAAAACAAGATGTTAATCACCATTTTCACATTTTACTTGGCTTATATGCTTTTCGACCTATTTCCTTAATCACTTCGAAAGGATCGAATGGCAACTATACGCAATTCGTGCACTATTTCTCACTATTGTTTGTACTGATTGATATCTCCGGGACTAATTAATCGAGCCATCCGAAAGTTGCAAATTTTCAAATGAAAACAAGCGAGATTACGATGGTTCTTGACCTCAGATTATCACAGCAGCAAACTCCTGGTTAAACCAACCTTATCACACCTTTTTTTTTCTCTCTCTCTCTCTCTCATTAAAGCAATCACAATCATCATTTGCTGAGTGCCATAACAGCTAATGCCGAGGCGGAGAAAGTGAACTTAGATGGCTTGTTCTCTCACGTTTTCGCTGTCTGACTGCGATATATCCCACTTAGGTCCGATTTCGCCCGGAGCTAAATAGAAGGTAAGAACTGCTTCATGAGAGCACAATTTCATAATAAGAAAGGAGGCTTAGTCATTAAAAACGATTTTTAAGCCATCTAAAAAGTAATGTAATGATCTCCAATGCAGTTGGTTTTCTCTCCAAGAATTATTGTCTCCTTTTTAAATTTAAGATGAAAGTTTGATTTACTTTTACTCATATTTATCAAAGGTGAGCTAACTGGAGATAACCAGATATAACGTTTTTTTTGTAATTCAACCTTCAGTATACATAATTTCCCGTATTCCTTACTTTTCTCTTGTGTAAGTATATGATAAAACCAGAATGTGCAGAAAAGTATGTTATGCTCCAGTAGTTTGATCCGGAAAGTTGAATTTTTAAAATCTGCATTTAGTCCAAGTGCACACCCGATTTTTAAGGAGAGGTTTTTCTTCATTTTCACTTATGAAATCTGGCAGTGAAACTATGCCCATAGCTTTCCCCATCAGACACTGTTGCTTTCTTCCTAAAACCAGCCAAATTGGTTCGCAGAAGAGTGAACAATCCGGAGTCGTTGAAATTATCCACGAGTAAATATGAAGAAGCATAAAAGTTCCCATTAGTACGAGAATAAAATTAATAACCATTAATATGATAATAAAATTAATAAACATTAATACGAGAATAAATTAATAAACCTTAATACGAGAATAAAATATAATAAAATAATGTGTTGGAATTAGGCGGCCTATATATTTGAACTGAACCACACAAAGACCTAGAATGCGAAAGGCACTGGATTGACTTTGATAAATTAATAATTTAATTAATCCCCATGGTGTGCTTTATAAAAAAAAAATAATTCTAATTGATCAATCAGGAAATAGTCTGAACCATCCGACTAAGCAATTCCTAAATAATTATGTATCTCATAGTTCTGTGTTTTTTTTAAAGTTTTCCTCCATCAATCTCATTTGGACTTAACCACAATTATGTAAAGTACCAGGGGCATGCAAGCATGACCCAAGTCCACAAATGAACAATATTTTTATTTATTTATTTATTTACCCCAAGAATGAACCATATATATTCAGACATAAACTCTGATTTTTAAAATGTTTGGACTGACCTCAATGACACCGAAGAACTGTGATGAGTTCACCCCAAATTTGTACTTGGACTTTTTTTCTCTCCTTATTTTCCATACGATGTACTCACCTCTTCTGTACGTGATCGCTTGCCCAGGGGCCGAAGACGAGTAGGCGGTGTACGGGTAGCCTCCGTTTGGATTGACCGTGGTCGCGATTTGAGCCTGAGGCAACGCCAGTTGCTCCCTGTACACGGGGTCGTACACTGCATGGTGTTGCGCCGGTACCTGCAGCAGGGCTCCATTCACCCTGGCCGCCTTGTGCCGGCTCTGCGGGTATCCCCATGTCACCGACCCCATCCACACCACCAGCACGAGACACACCTATTGCGCAATTCATGAAGAGGGTTGTCGCAATCAGTGAAAGGCACAAGCCCAAGCGAAAGGAAAAAACTTACCTGCAACTTCATACTTCCACCGGTTTAATATGTACTGATCAAAGCTAAACACAACCGAGAACCACTCTGCTCGAAATGCGGTCACCTATTCTCCCACTTCCGCACATCTCTTGGCTTTTATACGGACCCCTGTGCTTGCAGGGGCGTGGTCTTCTTCTCATGGAAAGAGAAACGGATTCTCTTTTTTTTCTTCTCCTTCTCAGTCCAGGGGCCACATGAAGGAGGTGGGTGGGTGAAAAGAGAGACAACTGGAAAACTGGAGAGGAAGAGGTTGGAAAAAGGGTCCGTTGTGTGATTATTGGAGAGAAAATGGACCGACACTTCTGGTCTAATTGGGACAGGTTGACTCCATTATCTTCCTTGTGGAGTGGTAATCAGTGTTACGACATCTGGGTGGTGCATATTTTGGAAGCTGAGTACATGAGACGACACGATGTCCTGTTGATTTTTATATTTCAGAAGACAACTGTAAGTTTCGGCTACTGTAGAAAGACGGAAGCGGAAGACATGATGATTAATTATTTCAGCGCATTGTGAAGATGTCATGACCATATCATGAGCACATTAATTTTTCTTGGGAATACACTAATTAGGAAATTTACATCTAGAAAATGATGTTGAAATCGGTCATTCGGCATGAGAAAGGTACCAAAAATTCATATAGTGTTTCTTGATAGTTCGTAAAAGAAATCGGATTTTTTTGTATACAAAAATGGGCGTGCTGTGCCCAAAAATGAGACAAAGGGTCCTAATATGTGTAGATTTGTAGATCTGGAACTTTTAAAATATTCTGGGAACCGGTACAGCACACAAACATTCCCAAATTTCTGTAAAACATTTCGTGTGTGAATTAGTTTAGTAGGAGTTGACCGATTTCCATATATTTTGCTCTGTACTGAGAAGATCCAATTGTTTTTACTTTCAAGAACACTTTTACATGCAAGCCATTCGTAGACCAATAGTGGATTCGATGTGATTAAATAACTCGATAAGAAGCAAACAAAATGGGCTCTGATTGTTGAAGCTTTTAAAACTAATTTCTATATATACATGTGTACGATTGTATCTTCTTCAACCTTCAGAAGTCACGTTACATAGATAACACTTTTGACTTTTTAATTTTTTTTCTTTTATAGTTGAGCTGGAAGTTGAATGATAAAAGAAGCCGATTAGCAACTGGAACGGCCCACTTCTTTCAGATGAAGACAAGTGCAAAGAAGTGCCGGAGCCATATGAGTATTCCGGTATATGGAAGGGGGGGGGGGAAAAAAAAGAAGGTTCCTTCTTCCTGCAATTGAGAGTGAAAAGTGGGTACCTTTTGTTCTCCCTCTGGATCATTCCTGCACCACAAGAGTCGCATCACAGCCGCAAAAGAAAATCACCAGTTCTCACCATTTAGATACTATCTCCTTTCCGTCGCCCTATTTATTTATTTATTTTTTTCCCCCTTTCCATCCTAACCGTTGGGAGCTTTTCCTTCTCTGTTAAGTCGGAATTAATCAAGTTGTGGGCCAAAGTGTTGCAATAAAATCTGAACGTTTCAAGCCCGGAACCACAGCTACTGGTTATTACGCAACTGGAGACAGTAAAAAGAGCAGGGTTTTATTCCTTTAGAAAATATCGGATGGAAAACATGACAAAGGGATAACGAAAGACGGTATTATAAATCCGGCAATAATTTCTCTCTCTCTCCTAAGGATATTGTGACCTACTAAAATTGGGCAAATTTCGAGGCCGGTCACCTGGGCGTGTGCAAATAAGAGCGGGATTGCGTAAGGTTTCATTGTGAGGAGATTTTTTTTTTTACTGCGATACATTCCATTGATTAGAACGTCACTCGTGATCAGGCTCCTAAAACGGTATAGGGTATTGCTAATATAATAAAATATAAATGTAAATAATATAGCAATAAGCAGGAAATTTCGTTAGGAACAGTTGTAATTTTTCATAAAGCTATTGGATGAAACCCTGTACTGTAAAAGTGATGGATCATATTGTACCACATCTGAACAATTAATTTCTCAATCACATACGATTAATAATCCCTATTATGTGGAGAAATAGATCGGAAAAGAATGATGGTATCCGATTCAGAGATAATCAGTGCTCTATCCTCTGCCAGGTCATGCGAAAAGGGCAGCTGAGTTAACCCTTTTTGTGTCGGAGTCGACACCACTTCTTGGCTCAATTAACCCACTTGTTAATTATTTTTTTTATTTCACTTTTATGCGGCATAATATAGCCTGGTGTTGCCGTAGAGAAGGAGAGAGTGGTGTGTATGAGTGTGTGGAGAATATGAGTGAGAGTTAATTCGGGGGCTAAGGTTAAGGTGCTGTATAGCATGGAAGCCTCGTGAGCATGAAGGTCTCTGCCAACGGAATTTTTCTCCTTTATTTCTTCTTCTTCTTTCTCTTCTTTTCTTGGAGGTGAGAACAAGACGAAAAAGGCAGTCAGTCAAAAATCCAAGGATTCATCTCCCACGCTCTGGGTGAAAGCTGGCAAGCATTTTTGTTCGTCAACCTCTCTCGGAATGTGACCAGTTGTCGAAAGCTGCTGCTGTGGGAATAAGGCGCATGTTATGCGCCTACAAACACCATTATAGCTCATTGACTATGACCCCTACTATAATATTGAAGCCAACTCTTGAACTGTGTAATAAAGTGCCTCAAAAAATGCAGATTAAAGGGATTCATAATGCAACATTTCGATTGCTTATAGAATTAATTACCAACATGCCTGAATAGTTTGAACATATTATAATAACACTGAATTTTACGTTTAATAATCACTTTGAAGGGGGACTAGTCGCAATTACACTCAGAGCAGATGCAACCAAAAATCATAAGGAAGAGACAGTGTTTCCTGACTTTCGCGGAAAAGACACGTAATCGTAGGTAAATAGGCGCATTTCCTTATATGTGCTCGGTGCAGTCGACGTATGTTGCTGATGAGATGAGAACAGCACGCGCAATTAGAAAGTCCTTTTGTTTTTTTCCTTGCCAGAGAGGAAAAGTTTACAAGTGCAGGCGACCTAGGCCTACAGCCCCAGGAGGATTTCCTTCCAACTGTTTCCGTGCCTATTGCTCTATTTACTGCCATTAAATTCAACTTACATCTACTCAATTAAACGATCATAAGATGCAGTCAGTTTGCACTTTTCGTAACATGCAGGGCCTCAAATCGCAAAAAAATTTGGCAAAGTGGTGCGGTTCTTACTACAGAAACTTGCATTATACTGATGAGTAATACAGGGTATCAAATTTATTAATTTTATGGGCCAAGAGAAATGAAAAATGTATAACGATAATATGTAGTCCAGGTCACCATAAGTGAGATGGGAGAAAAGTGAATTTTTTTGTTTCAATTTTATTCATTGTTATACGCATAGTTCACATAGGTGTAAATGGAATTTGCATTGTTATTTAGTCGGGCAAATATGATTTGTAGCAATTAAAAAGTGACATCATTCACACATGTTTTTCCCCCCTCACATTATATTTGTTGGCCTGAATCACATATCGTCACTCTACATTTTTGGCCCATGTGTCTTGAAGTTATGAAGCAGCATTGTATTTTGTGCAAAAATCAAAGGCGACTCAGGTATTCAGGAAGTTCAATACACAAATGACCCACTCTCGCACAACAGGTAGTAACACATTTCCATTAAAATAATCCATTTTTATGATCATTTTACCAGAAGTGATTACATCTACAATACCAGCAGTTTCCTTAGCCACATGTACCGGTTCTGAGTTCTCATTTACTGTACACTGCTGCACTGTAGTGTTCTTGTCCATTCCGGCTTGCTGCAGACAGTATGACAGAAGTGTACCGAGGCTTACTTGTCACGTACTCATTCAGTGACATTCCCTGCTGCTTATCTTAGGTTAGAAACACTGCTCGTGTCAGTCTTATCTTGAGGTGAAAATGAACGGGCTTTAAAAGCCTCGGGTGTGGTATCACGTAAAGTGTTTCGCTGTCGTACAGCACGTACTAACCGTAGTACAGCTCTTTGCAAGAGACGTCATGCAATTTTTGAGCAAAAGTTTTTTTTTCTGTCACGAGCTTTGCTGGTGACGCAATGTTTTTTCATCCGGCTTGGCGAAGTATGGTCGATGGCCTCGTGCTCTCGGAGTAATACCAGGTATGGTGGCCGCACAACGACGACGATGCGATGACTTTGCCGCTTACCAGTAGACACAACGCACCTGAAAATCAGATCAATTATTCACTGGTACAATGAGAGAAATATACATATTAAAAATTGAGAAAAGTGCTGTGATTGTTATAGTACCCAACAAGGTTTAATTAGACTTTAGAGGAAGGTATCTGCATGCAGCATATTGATGACGTATATGCCATTTAACAAATAAACGTCAACATACTTCAAGGCGTTTACAATTTTTTGAAAGAAAAATTCTGAATATATTTCCACTTGGGATAAAGGGTTGGAACACAAATATTGTGATTGATTCTCACGCGTTTCATTTTTTATAAAGCCAGTTGTGATTATGTGGAAGAAGAGAGGTCTTCGTTTGAATATTGAAACAATTTTAAACTGTAGACTGATATAAATATTATCAAGTCTATGATTATTTCAGTGGGGGAATATGTTAGAGAAATGAAGACCACTTTCATTCCTCTCTGTTTTATGTGGAATATAATATCGTCATAGCCATTAAGTAAAGGGGGCAGCGTTGGATGTACTTGACTGGGAAATGGAAAATGAAAGCATCACGTCATTTGAAGGTCACTTGAAGGGAGTAATGACTTCGTTAACGCCCACGTAAACGATGCCTTCAACGCGTAAACAAATAAACAAAGTACCGGGTAACAGAATATCCCCCAGTGGTTAAGAAAAACAATTCAAAAGTGCACGGTGAGTAAACAATGTAACAAATAATATGACACTGGCACGTATGTCCTATCTTTGGACGTGCGTTTTTTCCATTCAAAACTTAAGTAGGCTATTTGATGTTATAATTATTAAAAGCATTAATTGCTGTAAGTAAAATACTGAAAGTGTTGAAAATGGTCATATTATTAATATTGATATTACGACTAAAATCGATAAAAATAGACCCATATAGTGCACAGTACTAATTAGCAATTGTTACTCGTGGACAGATTTGTGCCAGTTACCACCAGTTCTTTTGACAGGTCATACACGAATTATTGTGCAGAAAACACACAGGTCACGCAATATTCTCAATGTTCACGTCCATGATTAATACGGCCGACCTTATGAAACCTGCCGACCTTCCATCCGTCGTCATTTCGACCTTTTGACCTCGCTTCATTTTTTTCTGTTTGTAATACAGCTTTGATTCGAATGTTATGTGCGTGTATACCCATGAGGATTGCTCCGTAGAATGCGGACCCGTAGTGGAGAAGCAGCCAGTTGGACTGGAAGGGAATGGCCAGGTGTTGTTGGGTCCTGATGAGACACAGGTGGTAGCAGAGAGAGGCGGCCATGAGGAGGACCCCTCCGCCCAGCAGGAGAAATATATGGCTTTGGTGTTGCTGCTCCACCAAGGCGATCACGTTCGACATGCAGCACAGTACCAAGCCACACCTGGAATGAATAAAACAAGCACCAAGAATCACCTGACTTCAGTCACCGAAATAAAACGGGCAGGGGTCAGGCAACAGGAAGGTGGCGATAAAAGGCGTGGCTCAAAGACGTTCACCTTGCTTCCAAAGCACATCATCGAAAATTTATTTGGTTGTTTGGTACGTCAAAAAACATTACTTGCAAAATCCGCTTAATTGCATTAACGCTCCGGTTAATTGCATATGGCGCTCCGGTTAATTGCATATGGCGCTCCGGTTATTTGCATAACTCATCCGGATAATCGCATAAAATTCGAATCATTTTATTTTATGTAATTTTAAATTTATAAACAGGTGTCATACCCACCATAGGAGGATTGTGGCGATGTGTCCGGCCATTTGTAGCCTGTTTCCCCAAAAGGGCGGGTCCTCAGGTCGGAAATATTCCAAGGCGGTGAGGATTGGAAAAGGAAGGCCCTGATGGAGTCCGGCCCGAAGACATTCTTCTCCTGTACAAAAGAAGAAAGGGAGAGTTTTGTATATATGGTGGTGATGATTTTTTGGTGACATGGTCTCAAGGCAACCTGTCCCAATCCGCACGATTCGATTAACCGTGGTTTTGGCCAAGGACGGATTTGCACTAAACAAAAGGGAGATGATGAGTGAAGCGGGCCAGTGCTTTTGATGGGAAGGTGGGAAAGGTGTTTGAGAAATTGCAGCAGTCATTCTGGAGGTTGGACGAGAAACAAATAGGTGTGGAAAAGCGGCGGTTTTCCCAAAAAGAAGCATTTGAAAAAATTTTAGTGGACAGTTATTGGAGGTCAGGATAAATGTAAAAAAGGGCGAGCTGCAAGGCTGCCTGTTTAAGCCAAAACAAAAATTTTAAATGGTCATACGTTCAAGGACAAGCATTGGTAATGACTTGTAATGGCCCATAAGCAAGGCTTCTTTTCAGTTGTTTTCCTCTGAAATTCTGCAGGTGTAGTACACTGCGTTCCTATACGTTACAATAATGTCTTTTGATTTGATAGTATCAACTAAACATAATCTGAAATTTTGTCTTAATTTTCAGCTGGCTTTTAGTCGGAGGCGCAAACTCTCTATTGCATAATTACAGGAAAACTAGCGTGTGGGCGTTATGTAAACATTGCCCCCACGGTTTCCCCCGACTAAAAAATATCCGCACAAAAAGGCTGGGCACTTTCACAAGCAAAATCACTCGTTATCTTGATTCTGATTGCAAATTGAGGCTTCCCTGGGTTTTCCATACGAGACAAAAAAAAGTGTTAATTGCAGTGATTGTACTTGCTGATTTTGATATAACTATACCTTGGTCCCATGTGAAGCTCTTCCGGTAGTGGATGGGCACGGCTACCTCTGGCCCCTTGAGGTTTCCTTCCAGGTGTATTTCCGCCCCCTGCAGGCCGATTCGGATGGCTAGGTGCCCTCGAAAGAAGCCTCTACTGGTTGGTCCCACCGCCTCTTGCAAGGGCACCTCACCTCTCTGCCACTCGGGCCACCACAGCAAATCTATTTTGAGGAAAAAATACCCAAAAAATAACATTTTTTGGGATGTATGGGGCCATTAACATCATTTGAGCAATTTAGTACCATGACGCTACCGATAGATGGCGCACATGTTTAGTTACACGACGCCACCGCACCATGGCGCCACATTTATAGGACCCGACATTTTATGTGCCTTATTATTCGTCCTCCAAGCTCATTTGCTAGGGATCCGCCTTACTTAATCTGCATCTTTCGCATCTTTGGGCCTCATCGTCCTTGGAAGCGTGTAACAACACACGAAATAAACATTCGGCAGTTGGGGTAGGCCAAAGTGCCTCGCAGGATATGTGTCGGAGCCATCAGAGTCAAGGCCGTTCAAGGATTCAAGGTCGGCCTCCTTTTTTTCTTAGATACGATCGTCACACATCGTGACTTTCTGAATGAAACAAAACTTGAAGAAAAAAAAATCAACCACTCGAGCAATATAGGTGAGAGTCTGGTAAATAAAAAAAAAAACTTGGGTCGAAGAATCCGGAGGCACTTTTTTGGCGGCGGCAATAGCTCCTCAAGGCTGACCTTGTGGTCAGGCGACAGAAAACGAGAGTGATGATGTGACTGGGCAAAGAGGGAGACAAGTCCATCTTTAGAAAAGAGAGGCATAAAGGCCTCTGCGGGTAGCTGATGGAGGTACTATGCATTATAAGTGCTAATAAAGAGGTGCACTTGCCATCCTTGGTAGGAGGGGTTAAGAGGAGGGGTCTTCAAGGCCTTTGATCACTTATTATCGTTGCTGCAAGTCTACTGCATCACGTTGTTGAAGACTAAATTAACACCCTCTTGTCGCTCGCGGACATGTCAGTCAATTGTAATCAAAATGGGATGCTGATTGGTTCAGGTTTACGTTGCTCACGACCCTAATTATTAAAAGTCAGTAGCGATCGATGGGTAAACACCTTTCGGGTTTTGAAAGTATGTTAGACTGGAATTTATAACTAAGAAGAAGCTTGGGGCTTAGATCTCTCATTCCTCTGTGAGGCATGTAGCCCCTACGTATTTTTCTTACTTTATTGTGATAAGTGATATCAATTTTTTGGGATCATTGTTGAGCTACACTGACATGCCTGTTTGCATGAGGACATTCAAGTTATTGTGTGTAACATACGACATATATTGTCATGGGAATCACGGTACATGCAATTATGGTGACTCTGTAGTGTTATTCTGTGTGGTTTGCAATTTTTTTTTGCATTGAATGTTGCCTATGCAGTGTATTGCATGAATGTCAGTCACTTTTTTTTGTCTATTTCCGTTGCTTAACTAGCCCCTTATTCGATGCTGATTACCCCTTTTGCAGGGAAATGTCGTGATGTTGTTATTACGTGTCTTAACAACATCGCAGATAGCATGAGACACGTACTCGTAAAATTTATAATTAATAACAAGTTCCATCACTATCCAAAAAAGTTTTTATTGCCGCACAAAATGCGAAACATTAGAGACTATTGTTGTAATAAAAAATGACTATAGAACTCCTTTCAGAATGTACTGTAGGCCTACTACAAATATGTGCGTAACATAATCTACGAATGAGTCACATCTGACTGTGAGACAACTTCTATAGTAGTCTACTATGGCGCATTTGTATTGTGCATAGTAATTTAACACTGACTTAAGCATTTCCTCCTAGTTGTAGTTACATCATGCACAGGAGGTATAGCTAAATGACTATAAAAATTGTTCGCACCTTGATAACATCATATAGATAGTAAACGACTATTTTTGAAGTTTTTATGACGCGATTTTACACCCATAATATATTTTCATACCCAATTAAAACCACTCGCTGGTCTTCTGTCGAGATGAGTTGCGGAAAACCTGGCTACCTATTGTATAACCCATCATAACAAAGGACCATTTATAGTGCTTTCAAGGCTCACTTATTACGCCCTATAGCAATCCACAAAATTGTCCGAAAAAGATGAATTAACCTTGACCGAGACACTTTCACTCTCTACCTTTTATTTCGCAGGTTGACGACAGGTCTGTTGTCGCCACCTTTTTGTCCAATTGTCTCTGGGAATACCGCACTAAAATTTATCCAGTTTTTTATTTTTATTTCAAAGGTTGAATGTGGTCCACGGACACCTCAAAATTGCATACTAGTTGGCTGCTGGGGCTGTGTTCATCACGAATTCCGACACGATTCATTTTCCTTGTGACATGATGGCATTGAATATGGACCATCAGTGCCCGGTCGTCTTCTTCAGGCCGGAACACGCAGCAAAAATGATGTTTCGCCCTGATCTTATGTAACTAAGGTATTGTTCTTTCAAGGGCGGGATTTGAAGATGACTCGGTGCTGTGTTGCCGACGATAATGAGACTTTCACTCCCCCCACAGAAAAACCCGGCAATGCGCAAAAAAGTGGAACGACCTCTTATGAAATTATTATTTTTCGCATCCTCTTCGGGCCATTTTCAAATTTTTCTCGGGCCAATTGTTGACAGCCAACAAAGTGATGACGTCAAGGGTCAAGCACAGCTTCAAAGAGATCCGACGCAATTTGCATATATATGCTAAGGAGTCCGCGGCCTTCCTGTTCAATGTCCCGCAACCGAAATGCCACCGGTACAAAAAAAAAAAGTAGCGTCCTTCACAAGTACAGATACTGTATCTGAGGTACCATCACATGCAATGGGGAGGGAAGTAACTTACAAAAAAATTAGGGTTGAGTAATGGGCTTTGAAGCCTGAGGGCACTTTGAGCACGGATTCTCAATGTCAAGGAGATTTTGGGAAACTTTCCGTGTGTTTCGAAATATTTTTTTGCGTTTCAGAGATTTGCTCCAGGAAATTGTGAGAAAATTCTGGAGATCCCGCTCTGATATTATTGAATGCATAAAATTTCTGACCAAAATATTCAGTGGTAACGTTCATGCAAGGAATCGATCAGAAAGTTGTTCAAATATTTAGTGGCAAAAAAGCTAAAAATGCTAAACGTCCCAAACATGTGTACAATATTCAACTACCTTCCTGCCAGTGACGTTCAATAATTTTTCAGAAAGGATAATTTTGCGCTGATCTGCTCCTTTTTATTCAAAACGAGACAAAAGTATCTTATGAATTTAAACATTCAGAATATTTAGTCAGTTCGAAACAATTTAAAGGCATTCTCCTTATTGTTGGTGATTATTCATTGCTTCTTTAATTGCAAGACCACACGCCTTTTGGGTGAAGTTTTTATCAACTAGGCTAATTTGAGAAATCTTTCGTCGCCATGATTTAAAATTGCATCCAAATCGGTAAAAAAAATTAAGCCGAAACATTCCGAATAGGCTTATGTTTTAGTACCTAAAATGATAGGCGATTATTTTTTATTCTAACTTGGTTCGATGCAACAGGCCATACAATAATTATGGCATATTGTGTTTTTATTATTTTTCCTTGCTTATCATATACCTGTATAACCGATTCTGAGACGTAGTTGTTTTGGGAGCAAATATATGGAATAGGTATTCACAAAACAAATTTCTCTAAATTTACAGTATGTTGATATAACATAGGCTTAACTGTCCATTCAGGCCATTCAGGCCAAACCTATCGCCAGTAATGTATATACACAATACAAAAAAACGATAACAAACACCGCCATTATTAACGGCTCTGTAAAAGTCACCTGCGGCAATGAGCAAACCCACTGCACTCATAAACCACCAACTAACGTGACCCGCACAAGAAAAAGGGCCACGGATAAAAGGTGCAAGCAGGTCACGACCTTGTCCTCCGTCGCTGCCCTCAGTCCTTCACTTCCCATCTAGAAAGTGAAGCTCTCTCAAATAGCTTTATACTCCTCCTCGTCTTAAATAATAAACCGAAGATGGTTTCCTTTGGAGCATTGACCCTCCTCCCACCACCGGTCGGTCAACTAAACGTGGCACACTGGTCACCATCACTGGTCACTTACACAGTATGAATGCAGTCCCGCACACTCGGAAATACATCGAGGGCTATAAGCACTTGGCCTCTGTCTTGCTGGCCAACATGGCTAAAACTGAAGGCATCTCCTTCTTCCTTCCCTCCTTCTCTGGACTGGGGGCCGACCATTCTCGTGTCAGGTGCCCTGTGGCGTCACCACTCAAGGTCACGGAGAGCCAGGTTACGTACCTGCGCAAAGAGGATTATCCGACCCAACCCCCTAATCTACACAACATAGGATTAACCTCAGGTCTGCTTACCTGAAATAATTGGACATTGCTAGTTACACTCATTGGCAACACTGTGACTGAAACATTTTATTAAAAATTGCATTAAAATATTTCGCAAGATCTGCAAGTAATCTGACTTGGATGATTCGGATTGGACAGCGGATTTTGGCCATAAAGTTGCGGTTTAGAAAGTGAATTGTTATTGCCTTGTTTGCTTATAGAGCGAGGGTTTTAGAGTAATTTGATTTGTGTAAATTGGCCTGTTAGCCTTTTTTTTTTTAAAAAAAAAAAAGCTGCGCAAGTTGTTCCAGTGGTTGTCAAAATTTGGAACGAAGGTTGAGAACTTGAAAGCGTTACGGTTCAAATCGTTTGGCTTAAAAAGATTCGTGGTTTCGGCCAAGGTCACCTTTGCTGCACATTTTTTTTTGCGAATTTTCATTTCAAAACGGATTTCAGGTGAAAATCCTGTCTTCATGCTAATATTACGCCGCAAATTACAAAAATCATTACTTTTAATAAACCACTTCATATTGCAGATATTTTTTTCCAACGGCATCACGAGTAGGTCACCTTTTTGAACTTGGCGCAGACAACCTGGGAGGGCCCTCCCTTTTATTTACGAGGTTAGAAATCGCCAATAATTTGGCAATAAATTACACCAAACGAAGCTTCACGCCCAGGCAGTTAGTGTCCATAATGCATAACAATGCCCACCAGAAAAACAGTGTAATTACAACGCATGCATTTCTGCCCATGACCACTGTATGATACTTGACCCCCGTGTCTTATGTCAGCCGATTATGGATAATAAAAATGGCACCGCATTTTCAACGTGTCTCGTAATTATTCATATAACGTAAAAACCATTGGAACTACGTGTGTTCAATTACAAATTATATTTATTGAATATTTTGGTAATAAGTATGTGCCTCAACAAAATGTGATCTGATGCCCAGAAGTCCATGTTATGAAACACCCTGTATATCCAGGCTCGTCCTTCTGTATTGGCCCTTTTTTTTTCTTATGACGTACTACAGCACGAGTTCAGCCACATTACATTAGGTTCAAGGATCCTTTTCTTCTAACTTTTTTTTCGTCCTTTACCTCTCCCTATAGCTTTACAACCTGGCGAATTTTTATTCGCGACACTGTACTTTAGGGGTTTGAATTGGTAATGCTCTCAAATTGCAGCTTTGTGGTTGCTGAGTTAAGAAGTGAAGAAAAAAGTAGGCTACATAGTTTGGGTGCTGTCGATAATTCCAAACTCATTGACAGGTTCGACCCTCTGGGACACAACGGTATCTCCATTTGGCGAGACAGTAGCTTGAAAAATCCTGACTGCTAAAACCTTGGGAGTGAGATGCTGCCCCATATTTTTTGAATGGTTTGCACGCTTCTTATTTGCATGTCTCTGTACAGGACTGTGAATCATCTAACGGTACAGTCGCTGTATTTTTGGCTTACACCGACCGGATAATTGAACGCAATTTATCAACAAAATGATGAATTACCTCGAGTACTATTATTATTCACATCGCGTAGTTCACAATAATTGAAGGCGTGCATCGCACATCGACTGTGATTATTCACTTTCGATCATATACATTTGTATAGGCAATAAAAGGTAAGGTACCCATCAGATAAAAGCTGATTATTGTCCTTGAAGCAGATGGAGGCCGTGGTAAAGCAACCCCCATAATAACGCACTTTGCTAATTGAATGATAGAGGGCACTTTGACTATGCGAATTAGCTGTAAATAATTCTAAGAAATTGTAGAAGGGGTCGTGTTCATGACCGGCTGATAAATGTGCGCAGAGGTTAATTGTATTTTCATATACAGCGGTATGGGCTCCACAAACAGATAAATATCTCAGCGAATGTGTCGCGCACTGAAAAAGTGACTACGCCCATCTTCCAACCTCCTTTCACTTCTGTATTTTTCGAGGAATGGGCATGACACAATCGGCGTATCTTCCGGTGCAAAAATTTCCCATCAATCATATTATGCATCTCTCCCCTCTTTCGGAAGTCAAGGGCTTCCCCCCACGAAAAAAAAGTCGGTCAAAGTCACCTCGAAACAAAAGGTGAAAAGACGCATGAAGTTTGCAAGTCACATCTTACAGTGCAAAAAAAAAGAAGCAATCTCGATTACCCAGAAGGAAGATGCATCACCTTCAAATGTTGCCCAAAAAATTGGTGACAATGCCAAGTCAGGTGGAAGATGGTGAAAGTGGTGCAATCGGATGACAAGTGTGTTCGTTGGATATTCCTACCAGGTCACTAATATTGGATAGTAGTTCATGGTCATCCCCACAGGCATCACAATGTGGTCATCTCATCTTACACAAACTCAGATGCTGACCAGCGCAACTCGTGACCTCTTGACCCTCTTCGGAACAGTGTCAGCGGACATGCCAAGTAATATTAAATTGCCACCAACGCTCTACATTGTGATCTCTATTCTCTCTTGAATGTCATATACATGACCACTCCCATATAGCAAAAGAATAAAGAGAGTGAATAACTGAGGGGGCTGGACGCGACTACTAATGATTCGCAAGCAGAGTTTATCTTTAGCAAAACCGGTCAAGGTGGCGTGTGTCACTCCATAACGAGTCAGAAAGGTGCTGGTCGGTTCATGACCTTCCCGTTGTATGATCGGGGGGAAAAAATCACTTATTCAGATGCGATTATGACAAATGTCCGAGGATTTGACCCAACCAAAAGAAGGACACTCTTTTTATTGCCTCGTCTTGACCTCTGCTGTGGCGACGACGTCAATACGCAGCGGAGTTTAATCCTGAGCGAGGACACATTGCAATTTATCCTCATTTGCATGAGATCATTATCGGCAAGTGACGGCCAGGGGTTAATCGCATAATCGTGTTGTGAATTAGAGGCGTTGCACCCTGGTAGCAGCCCTAAACCAAGGCGCATTGGCCGTAATAATTACTTGCTCATGTATCGAAAGAGATTGGTCACATGCGCCATTCTGACGTCGGATCAACTCTCTCAATTCTGCACGAAATCACTTTAAATCCATCAGTTGAACAAAGGCCCAACTCCACAACTGTTCTGGCAATTGCGAAGTGTCGGCAGGGGGCTCTGCCCTTGGCTCTGCCAGTCCCCGCCATTGCGGTATCAAATATACGGTAATAAATACACGAACAC
The DNA here is from genome assembly GCA_000934665.2 of Catajapyx aquilonaris. Classification (NCBI taxonomy): domain Eukaryota; kingdom Metazoa; phylum Arthropoda; class Diplura; order Dicellurata; family Japygidae; genus Catajapyx; species Catajapyx aquilonaris. The sequence goes on from JYFJ02001629.1 coordinate 20,046, forward strand.
ACGTAGCTAGTGCGGTCCAAAAAGAGTCAATTAATTTGTGTCGGATAAAGAAAGGCGAGCATATATGCTCGGGGCATACATGTTTTTTTAAATGAGTAAAACATGGTGGAGTTGTGCCATGTGGGGTGAGATTGTGCCAGAGCATTTTTTGGGGCAACAGTGCGTCCTAAGGCGAATTTTACTCGTTATTTCCAACTTTGACTATCCCTCAATGTATACAGGGTGTTTCAGAACTTTTTTGTCCGAACAGTTATCGGAAAATTGCACGTAGCTGCTACTTTATAAGCAGTGACTTGCAACCGGTGATTTGTCGGAGGAATGGGGAATGGGGAAAAAGAGGGTCACACATCCCATGGCATGTGTGACCATCAGTTTTCAGTGAGCAGCACGTATGCCGCTTCAATCTCCGAAAAATCACCGTTTGCAAGTCACTGCTTACAAAGTAGCAGCTACGTGCAATTTTCCGGTAACTGTTAGGACAGAAAAGTTGAAACACCCTGTATAATAGTAAAACATGCCTATAAATTCGCTAGTTTACGCCTGCTGCCAGTAGGGCGCACTGTTGTCCAAAATTGCGTTGGCACAATCTCACCCCACCAGGTATAATCTCATCACGTTTGCGGGGTATGTTCATTAAATTATTTTATAGATATTTGCCACCTGTTCTGTCCAAGTTACGTGTGTGCCAAAAATGCTGGTAGTAGGCCTACATGAATGGTTCTGTGCGAGCCAGCTGGCTTTTCCAACCCTCCGACACGACACTTGCCATCATGAAAGGGAGGGGGGGCTGGGGGGGGGGGGGTACCCTTCTCATCAAGCCTGATTACTGACCATCCAAGCCCTGGCTGGCAACACTAAGGGGAAAGAAGCAGCCAGTCCCAGGGCGCCGCCATTTAGTTGGCTGGCCTGCAACTCGGGCACATCTCTCTGACTGCGGCAGGGTCCCCACTTGAAACAATCCTCCTCTTGTGCGCGATCAAGCGGATCACCCCCTGGGGGACAATTTGTTTCGTCTCGATGTGCTTATAGTCGAGAGGAAGAGGGCAACTCGTGTGCCGGCCATGCGCCTGTGGTGATGCGGTACCGGACACACCACCACACAAGACCCCCGCCATGGCCGTCCTCCATCTGAGGCCGCCCATCTTCCTCCTCAGGCTATTGCTGGTCACCGGACTCGTTTGGGGGCTGCCCGGAGGAGAACCAGGAAGAAGCTGCCTCCGGAGATGTCACCGGATACTCGTAAGTTCAGCAAGCCCGGAAATGGCTGGTTGTACCACCTCTAGAAAACATATCCGACTGAAAAAGAGACAGAAAAGTTGAGTGATTTTTTTTTTTTTAAAGACAGTCAATGATGATAGAATCAGGAATTCAGAGAGGTTGGCTAACTTTAATCGGGCAGTTTAATCTGCTGACATCACCAGAGAAATTATGATTTAGACGCCAGCCTATAAAGTTAGACTATTTCTCTGATTTCGTCATTCACTTGCATAGAATGAATGCTCCATATTTTAGAAAGAGCCTTGACAATATTTGTAGTTACTCAAGCAGATGACTTCATTTATTTTCTGTGTTATTACATGCTAACATCTGCATAGTACTTGTGTCTTTTTGCTAAAACACTCCCAAATCGGCGATATTTTTGAAAACCATAATGACGTCAATAGCTTTTGTGCAAGGAAACATTTTGCATCCCATCAGAAGGTCTGAATAATTGTTCTTCTTCTTCTTTCTGATTGGATGTGGTAATTTTTCTACGCACTTTGCTTACATTCTTTCTCCACGTGCTCTACGTATATACTTTATCCGACCTTGGAAGATTCGGACACGGTTGGTGTCTTGGGACGTGTACTCATCAGACACCTACCGCCATTGTTGTGCTGTTAAAGCGCAATTCACGTGGGCTAGAGTAGCGGCTTTTTGAGTGACCTCACTCATTTCTTCTGTTGATTAAAACGAGAGTAATAACTGCAGGCGTCCATCAGAATGATGGCCTCTTCTAGTTGAAGGCCTTCTTGTGATGTAATAGCTGGTCACATGATACAATCCCGCCAATCAGGAGCAGCCTCTCCTAAGCACAGCCTGATTGGATGGTTTGGATCACATGACTGCAGGGGTGCCAATGTAACAAGTAAGAAGGCAGTGTGTCAATGATACATGACAATCATTTGTACCTTCAAAGACGATAATTACAGCCACATGATGTCCTTTTTAATACTAAAAGAGCTGTCAGGCAATTACACAAACGGCACTGACTTCAAGGGAAAAATTTGCATGACCCTATACGAATGAATTACATGGAAGCTGAGTCAGTACCCCAACGTCTGTGTCCATTAAAGTGTTGCCATCCATCCCTGCCACACAAATTCCATTATCCGCAACCCAAGCCCAACTCCCCCACACACACATATGTAATATACTGTGTGTGTATATACACATGCTTACTAACCCCTACGCACACTTTTATAAACTCGGGGTTGGGGTCAACCATTTCTAACGAGCTCCCTTGATTCGTGTATCGCACTCGTACTTTTTGAAAGGTTAAGACATGTCAACAGATCCGTTGTATCTCTCAGGAACCGCTGGGTTCAGGAGGAAAAAAAAAATAATAGAGAGAGGAAGAGAGACCAGGGACGAGGGTCACACAAGAAACAGGACGCTTCTTATTGGTGGGGAGGAGGAAATCCGCCAAAATTTGGCCACGTTGACACATGACCCCAGCCAGTCTCCCCACAGTCAAATGTTACCAAACTTCTTTCCAACAACTGTTCCTTGATGTTTCCTGTCGCCTCAATTTTTGTCCTCCAAATTTGCTGGGCCACAAAAAGGGGTTTTAAGGCCGCACAAAAATTGAGTGTGACTAATAGCTCATAGCACGTGCTATTTGAGTTACAATTATTTTTTTTCTTTCATCCCACTAGTCAGTTCCACCGCCCAATGTAATGAGGAAGCCATTTCATAGCTTCCCTTCATCCAATTCCAACTTTGATTCTGGTATAAAGCAGCTCCGGCTCAATTCCGATCCCAATTATTCAGCAATGTCTGCACACCGATTAAAGCAAAACCGGAACATTCCGGCATGTTCCGGTCCACTTCTTCAAGATGGCAACCATTTTGTCATATTATATCCTTTTTTTATTTTTATTTTCCTTTTCCGAGAGACTCTGAGGGCCCTCCCTTAGCCAAGTGTAGCAGCAGGCAGCGCTCGCCGCCGGCCTTAATTGCTCTTAATAAGGAAATGGTCCATCCGCGGGAGGATGGATAGGATAGGAGGATGGATAGGGATGGGTTGGAGGAGAACTTTCGCTGGAAGAGTGGGGGAAAAAGTACGTTGAGAGGAGGAAGAGATCCGTACTTTTTTTTTATTCTTTTCAGGGACATAGCTGCTGGGTATCACTGAAGGTTGCTGAACCTGTTGGAGATGTATCGGGACAGATTGATTTGTGATGACATGCTGTGGGGTGTCGTATTTTTAAGGGTTGCCGGAAGAAGCTTAACGGCGCAATGACAATGATGGGGGGTGTAATTTTCTATAGGATTTGACAAGGTCGAGCTGGCTGCTTGAATATTCAGATCGTCATATTATTCGAGACGTCTTCAGAATTAATGAGGCAATACCGTTCTTTCTTGGTAAATGATTCATGAAGTGCATACCAATTTGTTTTTAAAAAAACGAATACATTTTAAAATCTGGAGCAATTACCTAGCTTTAAACTTCAATTTCAACTGACATAAACACTCTTTAATTGCGCTTCAGCTTTAATACACAAAAATGTGGGCCAAGTGCAGTACAACCACTCAATTTCGAAACCAAGGTGAAGGGCCCCCCCTTTCCAACTCACGCTACTAACACACTGTCAGACTTGCAAAAAAAAAATAGTGAAGCGAAAAAGATGCAAACTTCATTCATTGTGAGGGCCAATTGAAGTAGGGGAGAACAGCAGTGGATTTTCCCACCGTGTTTCAGTCCACCTGTTACACGTTATGCTCCAGTGCATGGGAACGTCCGACCGAGCAGAACATCGCAAACGGTGTCCAATCGGGACTACCAGATATTATCATCGCAATTTTCAGCGTATAATCCATCCAATCAATCGATGTGTTCATAGACTGGCCAGTGTGCTATAAAGTTGATATCCAGAAACAGGATGTATGTGTTTTTTTTGGGGTGTATATTCTAACGTTGGATTCTAGTGTGCGTGACGTGGGAAGTCGGGTGTGTCCACAGTCATTTTTTTAAGGACGGTGTGTGTACGGGTATTCTGAAAAAGACCCCTTCTCCGGAAGTTATGTCCCGACGTGGCGGAAGCGATGTTCAAAAAGCACTGCGGGGTCAAAAAGTTACCGGAACTGATACATTGATTTTAGAGGGCCAGGATGGAGGGAAAGAGGGGGGGAACCTTAATTGGGTTTTCTTTCCACACAACAATGCAGCCGTTAGTGAATTGTTCAAGTAGCAACATTTGGCTAAAGATGCATTTAAAATATTGTTTGATTGGGAAGGAGCCAAACAAACTGTGGGTATCTGGCTTGTTTTTAGAGAAAAATATTGAAATATGGAACACCCTGGATTATTTGGAGGTTGAATATTGCAATATTCTTGAGTGGACAATATTTTATGACTCTTGCAGAAAATGGGATTGATTAGCTCGTCATTAGCAGACAAACATAAAATTTCACTATGTACTTTCAGAAGCCATCAGCAACTGAAATAATAGGCTAACGTCGTGTCGAATACAATGTATACTAAGAAATCCCACGATTATTAAGTAATTATTAGGTGAAATTCAGTATATAGTTTGACAAACTACTACAGGACAGTTCGCAATTACATACTTTCCCGATAGAAAGCAGCCCATAAAACCGTGCATAAAAAGTGTCTAGAACAACACAACTGCAATATAAAACGCATTAACAATTACAATGCACGCAAACAATTGCTTCCCCATCCACACATCATGCAGTCCTATTTTCACTCACTGATTTCAACAACCTCTTGTAGAAAAAAATAACAGCGCAAGTGAAACCCAACCCTTCATACGATTTAACACTAGAAAATGAGCTTTGATCGAGATGATCCACATGTTTAGAGAGCGATACAAAAAGAAGGGTCTGACTAGGAAATGATAATCGGATGAAGGAAATGCCTTAGGAAGTTCCCCTCCAGTTAACAATTTTGGCAGATGTCCACCCTTGCTATTTTTTTTTGCGATTTTTTTGGGGGAGGTAGGGGGACCATCCCCATATGCATGGTGATTGGCGATGAGTGACAGTAGCTTGTTGGTGCTCGATGCTCATGCACGTGTGAGGAAACATTTAATAATTTCATTATTCGTCTCACCCCCCCTCCCCTCCTTGCCCTTCTCCTGCCAACAATTAAGCGCAATTAATTAGCACTATTTTGCACGCTATTCGTGACCAGCCTCGTTTCGAAGCGCCGTCTTCGGTGGACATGCAAACCCGAGAGTCCGAATGGTTTCATCTAGATGGCAGTGGAGTCCTTAGCTCGTATTTCAAAACTTGGTTAGGCGCCAATTGGACAAAGTAATGTACGGAGCAATTATGCAATTAGAGTTGTGTGGAAGGTTGCTCCCGCGTCCTACTATTTGTCTAATGAGCTGTTATAAAAAGTTTATACCACTGCCAATTACATCGTTGTTGTCCTGTAAATGCTCACACACTCATTACGCCTTCAGGGTGGGATTGTAAAATGACCTGCTCTTATATGGAGCTGCTTCTGAAGGAATGCGAGTCAGGTTTTCCCAAGCTTTGCAATGTACATGGTGTTTTCGGATGGTCCAAAAAAAATATGGAAAAAGCAAGGGTCGAAATATTCGGATGCGCACTCCAAACTGAGCCTTGGAGTGCAAACTTTGCACTCTTGCTTTTTAAATATGGCTTAAACCACTAATTAAAAATTGAAGCCCTCCGAGTAAGTAATAAATTTGCACTCCATATGAAAAGTCTGTGCAAACTTTTCACCTGGACAAAAATGTTAAGATTCGACCCTCGGAAAAGTCGTCCAGTGCATGTCACTGCTTGGCCTTTTGGGAGGTTAAAAATTGTGCCAATGTCCGACACAATGATGGTCTAATTCCTTTAATAACAGCATAATAATCCACCTCTAACTATTGCAAATTGACCGTTATAATCGCATGCAGCGCTGTACTAAAATAATTAGTGATGTTTAATTATTATTTTTTTGGAACGCTTTCTTATAGTGCATCATTGTCTCCAACCGATCCTTAAGATCTTATCTCCTTTAAGTCGTCCAAGTCTGGTCCAGCACTTTGCCAATAAGTCTATTGTCCAGCAGTGCCAATCAAGAGAGGCGAAGACGCGGCTGTGCAGATTTCCGTCCACTCACACCTATCAAGACTCGATTGGCTCTCATGGGCACACAAATAGTCCTCAGCTCTTTGATCGGGACCTCCAGAAAAGGTGCACAGCTCAAGTTGTTTACTCCAGCAACCAAAATCTGTGGGCTTCACCTGGTTCGAACCCTCTATAATTTGTTCCGGAAAACGGATGTTTTTATACAGAAAATCTTTCGACTAGGGTAAATCTCTGAACAAAAACAAACTCCGGAAAATTGTTACCTCCTGTCCTATACCCCTGCCCTCCCCTCTTTTGCTTGCTGTCAACTACAAGATCCATTGAGTGTAATGGCGGTTCGTTAGGGTCAATTTCCATCTAGGCATCATCCATCCATCTATCCCGTCTGTTCACGTGACGACCTCGCTTTCGCATTTGCCAACCCCCCCTCTTTTTGTGCCGTTATAACAAGAATAGTATGTGTTCCGGGGCGGGGGATATCCGGGGATATACCACAACAGGAAAAAGAAGACGCCCATTTAGACATCCTCCCCTAAGCATGCATGTCGCCATAAAAAGTGGGCACATCACTGCGAGGTACAGATTTCAACTGAAAAATTATTGTGGGCAAAATCAATAGACCGAATAATTCAAAAATATTGCAAGAAATCATGCGCCTATTTTTTATAAATATTTTGATCTAAAGGACCATTTTGGCAAAAACGAGTTCCAATAATTTAATTTTCATATTACTTTAATTATAATAAAATCAACCAGCGTATTAAAAAAAAACACTGACAGTACATCAGTCGACTGCTATTGCAAAAAACAAATTGGTCAATTAGGCAACAATACGGATTGGATTGTTACAAGCTTACACAGTCACTTGGCGCAACAATCCTGCTGTCACCACTCGCATAATCAGAATAAGCCCTACCTAAAAACATAACGGGCCGGTTAATCAAAACGAACTTCTAATTAGGCCTGCAAAATGATAGCTGCAACAATCCGGCTACCCCCAAAAACGTCCGGGCTAATTCGTGGAAAAGCTCATAAAACTACGGGGCCGGCTCAACCAATCGGTCCTGGATAAACAATGGGCTATAAATCAATCCGGTTTTTTGTTTTGGAAAAAGAACATGGTTGTAAAACCGACTATTTTTAATTCATCGCTTCGTATATGATTCACACAGTTGAATAGAAAGTTACAGACCAACAAGCTGCTATTTTCAGCTGATTGTTTGGCCACCCTGTACTGTGAATAAGCAAATTTGGATATAACTTGTGGAACACCCTGTAAACCGGAATCCCAGGGTCCGGAAGATGTAGTGTCCGATGCGAATGGTCAGTTCTCACCACTGGACACACGATTTATGAGGTCCAATTGTCTCCGCGGGGAATCCCCTTCCCCCTCTCCTAACCGCGCTATAAATTGACCGCCTTTGGATTCACACGCCAAAAGGAGTGGTCTGGAGGAGGAGGGGGAGGGTTGGAAAGGGGTCAGAGGTCATCAGTTGTCGCAACCCACCAAGGCACAAATAACCTAGCACAACAGAATGCGTGGCCATGGCCTTCAGCCCTTATGCTGCATAAATTGGTGTGATGCCAAGTAGGGTTGCGCACGATAGAAGAATCTACTTGAGGCCATCGTCTTCTGACTATTGCAAAAAAAAAGCAACAACTGTGACCAATCATGCTGAGAGTGCAGGTTACAACATTGACAATGTGTCTGAAACACTGTTTCAAAATCAACTGTTGGCATTTTTTCTATGGCGAAGGTATTTTTTTTCTAGGCCTGCGGATTGTGATGATGTAGGCAGTATTATCGCTTCGTACTTGGCCAGTCATGATCCCATGGATCAAATAACCATGCTCAAATCAAAGGCATATGTTGACCTGGCTGTATCAACAATCCCCAAGCGACAGTTTGGATCTGGACGATAAAACCTTCTTTTTTTTCCCCCTAACGAGCTCCATCCATCAGAGGTGACAGATCAGAATCGAACCCTGGAGTCCCCAAGAAGAAAGGCGGCGACAATCTCAACCCCGCAGCATCGGGAAAGACTAATGGTCGACTGCGGGAAAAAGAAGCGACTCGAAAAATGTTGGACGCAAATAGCTGCACAAAAGAAACTGTAACCATCCAGCCTTTTTCGGTCGACACGCGCCCAAAGATGAGGCGCTGAGAACTGGGAAGTCCTCAATCTCACTCACTCCAGCAACCTCCCTAGCAAAAAAATAGGCAATTCGTCGCATGTCATCAACACTCTCCTCTCTAGAGAGCCATTCACAAATCGGAGCCTCAAAAATAAAGCTTCAATCATTACAGTGTGTTGATAGGGTGTCAATTGGGGTGAAATTGTGCCAGATGGTGTGAGATTGTGCCAGCGCATTTCTTAGACATCAGTGCGCTCTACCGGGAATTTTATTCGTAATTGTCAACCGTGACCGTACCCCCAATGTGGTTCGTTTGATGCCAGTAGGGCGCACTGTTGTCCTAAAAATGCGCTGGCACAATCTCACCCCATTTGACGGGTATGTCAGGAGATAGAAGTGTCGTAGAGTGTATTATCATTACTGTGAGTCTATGTATAGAACAGGTGGGTTGGAATGACGCGGCGGAATAGATCGTGACAAATTCGGTTGCTTTTGAACAATAGAAACGATGCATTCATCAAGTAGTTTCCGATTGAAAGAGACACGGTGGGGGTGAGTTGTCAATAGTGTCAATCATGTAATTGATTCGAAGGGGGACAGAACTGAGGGGAACTGTGGGTTGAGGTAGGTTTATGCCACCTGATTCACATTAAAGGTGTTAAAATATTGTGATTCATCAGGTAACAGTAATTGCCACCCTCTACATACAGTATGTCCCTTGGCAGCAGCGGAACTCGGGTGGTTTCGGTCGAGTGCTCCAAGCTGTTGGTTGGCTGGTTGGTTGTGCTGGTGGGGGATGGGGAGGGTTGGAAGAAGAAGAAGAGAGTTGGAGAAAAAAAAAAAATGCTGTCATGATCAGTTGGCGGGACAGGCAGGGAGGGACTGGTCATGGCTGCCCTCAGCTCAGGACCACGTGTTGGTCACTGGCGAAAATGGCCGTGGGTGTCGGAGGAGGAGGACATTCCGACACTCTAATGAAGATTGATTTCCACGCCTTCTTGTAGTTTGCCTACCTCACTATATAGTTTAAGAACTGGAGTGTATAGTGTTGTGTGTGTGCGTGTTAACCAAGCATGCTCCTGTGGGTCATGCTGCTTCTGGCACACCCTGTGGCGGCCGGTGATGTTCAAGGAGAGTGCATCGAGATATGTCCCCTGCAGGTGAGGAGGTCGACCACGTGCCGGGTGTCAACATGCTGGGGTCAACAACACATATATAGACTAATACAAAAAAAGAGAGTGGTCGGCATGTAAATTACGAGTGACAGGCCGTCGGGGATGGGCTGTCAAAACAAGGTTGATCGATATAAATGTCACTGGTTACGAAATTTTGGTGACGCATTTTGGGAAAGAAACTTAAAGGTCGAGTGAAGTTGCGGAATTGGCAATAATTTTAATTCAAACTGTACGTGTTAGGAAAATGGACAGACGAGGAGTATTCATTTAAACTGATTTAAATTGGGTTCACATATTCATGGAAAGTTGTTGGTTCAAAAATATTTTAAGCGTCTCTTTCTCTCTGGTGTAGGATCATATTATATCTCATCCGTAGCATTTTTTGGTGTAGCTGCAGAAGCTCATTACAACGATAACCCTCGACGCACTTTGGCCTCTTCCACGACGGGGGTGAGTGTCGTCGCGAGATACGCTCCAATTTGGAGGACATTTTTTGACGAAGCTCAATTGCCACCATTAATTTCGGTTCTTTGCTATACGATCACTGGTTGTTGTTGGTTTTTTCCGTCGTGATTCTCCGTCGGAAAATGGCTCACAGGTTAGAAGAGCAACAGGTGCGTGACCATACCAACGACAACACAAAAAGAGGCGTCCTTTTTTAGGAACGTCGCAGGAAATTACATGAATGAAAGTTCTCCCCCCCACCAACCGTGCCTTTCATAGAAAACGATGCTCAGATCTGACCTCGGTTTGGCATTTCACAACACAATTGCGAGCCTAAATTATTCTACAGTAGAAATTATTCAGCCCGACTTATCTGTAAATATTCTGGGCCATAGATCAATTTGATTTTATCTAGAGGTGGCTCAAGTAATTGCTTTTGTTTAATAAGTCAAAACTGAAGTGTTTGTTGACGATATTTTGGCACCAGTTATTAATTTATCAGAATATTAACTGAATATATTAGGATGATTTGACACAGCACTTCATCCCCTGAATTTGCATAATGAATTGTACAGCTTAGAAATTGAGAATGACCCATATTGACCTCGGATGGCATTGGGTTGAACCCATATTTTATTCGGAAAAGCCAGACCCCCCATGCAGTGGCTGGATCCGTCCATTATATCTCCCAAATCTACGTAATATGCAGCTCTATTCATAAGCTATAAAAGCAACTAGCTTTTAATAAATAATTGTTAAAATAAGTAAAAATTAAACTATTGTCATAAAGCAGGATAGTACTTAATAACAAGCACAATTGTAAAAAAAATTGCTAACTAATATGTGCTTCAATTGGAACATAGTGAAGTAAAACTCTTCCTTACAACGATGGGAAAATAATGGGCTATTTAAAGTAGGTTAGCCACATTATTTATAGAGTGTCCACAGCATTTTCTTTTAGATCGTGTGTATTTTCAAGGATGGGTTCGGGATGTTGTCCTGACAGGCCGCAGTATACAATTTGGAATCTCACTAAATCCAGGAGACGCTGTTAGTAGGCAGAAAAGCCCCAAATCTTCTCTCTCCGGGGTGTCCTCAACCCCCTTAGCTGGGATGAGGGGGGAACAGAAACCCCCATTGAAAAAGGGGCAGAGATACACAGTTGAGCCCTCCGAAAATTTCCCCAAGCACGTGGTCAGTGTACAACATCACAAATGAGTCCACATGTCCACCACTTAAACTTGTCTATATGATGGGGGAAAGGGGCTCATCAACTTTTTCTCAACTTATCTATAGAAGTATACCCACCCTCCTTTTGGGGTTTTTTTGAGGGTGGAGGACCCCCCCTCTCATTTTATCTCTATGGGTGACACACGATCCGGGTTCCTCTCTCGACCCGAAACTGCCGAGGTCCTCTATGTGTTTTACGGGCAGATACTCTTTCAAAGAAAGCTAGTTTGGGGGGATCCGAAGAGCGTGTCGTAAACCGCCAATAAAAAAAAAGTGCATTCCTAACTTTGGTACAAATTTTGACTGTATCCTCCTATTTTGAACCTGTTCGGCCTATTTTTGGGGAAGAAAAGTTTTACTAAACTATTGGAAGACAGAAAATGGTGGCAATAAACCAGATTTATATCGGAAGCATTGCCTTTGTTACCATTGAATTTTAAGGCCTTAATATCGGTATTAGGGGTTTGAATACTAGTATTACTATGGTTTTTGAAGGGAATAAAATAATGTTTCAAGTCTTAGGGCCGGTTTCACCGAGCTCAGTATATGATAAAACCAGGGTATTTCTCAAAATCCCTATCTATTTGTATGAATTTTCCTAAAGAAACCTGGTTTTATCATATACCAAGCTCGGTGAAACCGGCCCTTAAAACTGGGAAATAAATAGCAGTTTTCCCTGAAAAGTGTGCCATTTTAAGTGAAGAAAGAGGCGGCAAAAATACAGAAAATAGTTATTCAGATAGTCAAGTAATACCATTTATTCCAGCTTTACCCTTTTTTTGAAAAATATGTACTCCATACACATGACACAAGGGATAGCAATCCAATTTTTAAGTACAATTTTAAATTAAACTTTTTTATCGACTCAGCCCCACAGCAGCCCCAATTTTAAGCAAGAACTGTGTGTGCTCATGAAATTTCCGATATGCAATCAGTGCCAATGAAATTAAAGTAAAAGTAATTTAGAATGCAGAAAAATTACATTATAAGCGGTATAAAATATTATTCAGATTCATTTGAAAGTCCGAAGTTTTATGCCTCATTTTCATGTCACATTAATTTAGACTTCCATAAACTTTCAACTGGCACAAAGTTTCACTGCATATATTGATAACAAGTCGAACCATTTTTAGGTCACTAACTGATAGCGTCGTCGGAAAAGGTTAAGGTCATTCTCTTCCCCCCAGCTTTCCTTCTATGCAAGTCAAAGACAGTGCGACGCCACAACTTCACCTACTGTACTTAAGCTACATCCTCCGAAACATGCCGGGCCATTTCCTAATTACCCTCAATTCTGCAAGGTTACACATTCTGAGACACAAGAAGAGGAGGCCCCACACTCTTTTTTTTCTTCCTTTTATCCCTCGAAGATATCAAGGAAGATACACCACGGGCAGGGGGGAACACAAGCGTTTCTTTCAACGCGTCTAATTCAAGTTGCCGAAAGAGGAAAAGAAGTGGGTGCGCCTCAGACGTGTTAATCGCATAGGAACCCCCTCCGTTTCTTAAAGAAAAAAAATAACTGACCAGGAAGAAAAAAATCAACCTATAAAACACTCGAGATCAGAGTGGAATTTATCCCCTGCTTTCTTGCCTCTGAAAAAAAATATAGGTTCAACAACTGGTGTTGAAATTTCAACTGGGGGGGACTTGAAAAGTGAAATCTTGTTATGTTCTGAGCTTTAAGAGGACGATGACTGAGAAGCCCTGTGTTCTTGCCTCCCTATTATGCACAGCCAGATATGATTTATTTTAATTAAGGGGCAGCCAGCAAGTAGTTATAAGAGCTCCCCTTTTTTAAAGGTTCCGTCAAAGGGGGGGTTGAAGAATTAATAAGAATAATGAAGTTAAAGAGTAAAGCAGACGCCGAGAGAAAATTCGAGTATGGGAACATCAAGTAACTTTAATTTTGCGGCCCTGCACTCATCATATGTAATGTTTTGTGTTTTTTTTAATGAAAATTTCAGCCAGAGTTTTGTTGGACGTCTCCTGCTCACACTTCGAATATAATTTTTAAACCATTTAAGTGTGTAACATCACTTCAGCTCGACACGCTCAAGTACGTGCTCTGATGTTTAAAAAAATTCCTGGCTAACCCATTAATCAATTTTCTCACGCGAGTTTAGTCCCAAAAATATGTGGCCCACTACCCCCTCTTCGAAACCCTACACCCACCCTGCAGCACCCTTGTCAATTTCAAGAGGTTCTTGAAAATCCGAATTACCCAACAGCACGTGCAATAAATAAACGAAGACGTTGACCTATAAACAGCAGGGGTCTTCAAAAAGAGTCAATCGAGTCCAATGTGACCTTTTGAAGGAGACTTCTTTAAAAAGAATGCTCGCCAGGTGTGTCGACATGAATGGGCAGTAAGCGTCACATCTGCCTTATGGCGTAAGAAAGGTTTTCCAACTGACACGAAAGGAAGCTCTTCGTATCCTGTACTTTTCCCGCCAACACTTTTTTTTCTTTCTTAGAAAAGAACAGGTCACCTTATTTCGTTAAGGGAATATTTATTTCCGAGTCTGGAAAAGAGCTCATGAGTATAGTTTTTGGGAGGAGGCATTCGTCTCCATGTCACCTTGCGAAGGGACGTTTTTCTTGATGACTTTTCCACTGGGAAAAGTGGGAAAAGCCTGAGAGGAGGGCGAGAACTAATAACTAAACAGAAAATGAGGGGGAAAAAATGAGCTGAGAAGAAACTAGAAAAAAAATGTGTGGGGGTTTCTAACAAATTATATTTTTGTTTCTTTTACAGAACCGAACTGAAGGAACAGACTTCGACGTGAGGTGCAACAATTCCTGCAAAATTGAACAGGTGAGTTTCCTTTGCTTGCCATATGCTCGATCCACGTGGGGTTCCTTTTTGTTGTGGTCTAAAGAAGAGAGCCCGCCTTCCGTTCTTTCTTTGGCCCACTTCCTTCCTTTTTCCCCTAACTTCCTTTTAACGCTTCTCGACACAGCTGACCTCTCAAAAAATAATTTGGGCATATTTGGGGCCACTTGCGCAACGCCGTACCTAACATGCAAAATATTCCAACAGATGCGTACATACACTCGGAAAATATTTACGTCATTATATTCTTACCACGTAGTAGCTGATGACCTTTTTGCTTAATGACGACGACTTCAAAATTAATCCTTGATCTTTGCTGCTAAGTGATTTGGATAAACACAACTTTTGCAGTCTGTGCCAAATATTTTTTTGCTGAACATCTCTGCAGACACTTCGTATCAAATGATAATTTTTGTAATTTGCATTAGTATATGCAGATTCTATGTCGCACCTGGTAATTACCCTGCATGACATAGCATTCTGTACGTGCCTACAAGATAGTCATCCCTTCCGACCGAAAAAAACGCGACTAGCAACGGATGTGATTTCAGGTCGCTTCCGTTCACCGTCACGATGATGCTTCACGCTCACCTGAGCCCCATCTTCTGTACCTCATTTTCTATAAACATGCACTGTACATACATGCTCTATAGAACTGGTTGCTCTAGAAGCGGGCCATATTTTTTTTTTACCAGAGCAAAAGAGATGTGGTAAAAAAAAGTGAGCCTGATATGTTCCCCAGCAACTGGGTGCAGAGGAAATGAGGGTCAGAAAAGAGGGACCTCCACCCTTAGGTCCCTGTGATTGGAAACAATACCCATTTCAGAGGGTGAAGGGGAAAGAAGGGCTTGGGGTTGATGAGCTATTCTCTGCTGGATCCATTCTGAAATTATTATTACATGGGACCGTGTATTCAATTATGTGGATGAGGGTCACACTGTGGAAATATGGTTTAAAGTGTGTGTAATTGACATATTATGTTGCACTAAACAGGGGATGATAAGCCCACAGGTTTATACGAAAACAATAAATTAGTCACGCGTATAATATAATGTAGTTCAATGCATTGCAAGTGGTTTCCAAGTTAGTGAGCTAAAAAAATGACTTTGAAATGTCTTCCTGAAAAGTCTATTTGGCCTATGAACTTATTTTTTTACTGCTATTTTAGCTTTCGGCAATATGTCATGAGAGGGATTACTGATACGTTTCAAAACAATATTACGTACTCCTAACCCGATAATGTATCAGCCGACAATGTGTAATCAGCAATAGAAGTCGGCGCCACATAACATGAAGTGTCACGAACCTGCTGGAAGTGATTTCATATATTTCAATCTGTGCTGATCGCAGAGACGCAGACTTTATTTTTAACATATGTCGCTAGCTCTTCATATCATTTTTTATACATAGCACAGCACAGAGAATCCACGCATTAAATTATAAAAATTAAATATTAAACGTAAAGTAATTATCAGGAGGGCCGCATTCCTGCAGGGGGAAAAAAATAGTTCTCAAGGAAGTAAACACGAGAGGTATGTACGACTGGCAGACAGGTGCAGTACCACACCTGGCTGGACAGTTTGCGTGACTGTCCGAACAGTTGCTGGAATCGTAAAAAAAAGTAGAAAATATGAGGCCTCTCCCTTCCTGTCGACTCGCACAAACATGACCCTGAGAAAATACAGAAGGAACCTTCATTTCATTTGTAAGGTTTTCCCCCCGCCTCAAAGAATATTTAGACGTGATTTCGTTCGTAAAAGGTTAGGTTCTGAATTGCTGTGGTGCTGCTGCACGTGGATGACAGAAACACGATCAGTCTCAATTGCGGAAACATTATTTGATACTCCAGACACGAACAATGTAGAATATTTGTTGCAGCACACTCAACATGTGGGTAGAATTTCATACCCTCGAATATTGAAAAGCATTTATGGTCCAAATGATGATTGACAGCGACCTGAATACTTGAAAGTACTTAACACAGTTTCTTCAAAACAAGTTCAGGACAATTGAACGTGCACAATGAAAGTGATACATTTGCCGAGGAAAATAATATCCACGTGAAAAAGATTATTGTAATAATAAACTGTACTGTTTTATACAGTAAACAATAACGAATTGACAAACAAAATTAATATGACAGAAAATAACATGTAACAAATTGTGTAAATAAAATTCAAATATAAAATTTAGAAATGTGGAATTTACGCCCACATATTTGAACCAAAAGATAGTTTCAGCTTAATTGGTAGGCTCAATTTCAGATTATGTTTCTCAATTACAACTATCACTTTTATGTGAAGGCTTTTTTTTGCCCTCCTGAAATTATCAAATATTTTTTTTCTTCTTCTTCTTCACCCAGGCCCTTAATTTATTAATTTTTCTCTTCCCCTTTCCCACTGTTGGTCCGTTCAATCTCAGCGGATAAGAAGCATCCATCTTGCACTGGTTTCATCTGTCATTTTTTTGCGTGATTGATGACACTAAAAAACGGGTCATCTCTAGCCCGAATTTGTTGTAAACAGGATAACCCACAACATTATACATATATTTTTTTCCCTCTCCTTCTCTCTGCGGCCTAGCCCGCGCAATGTTTTTGATGGACATCAACCTTTGTGCCTTGGTTCTTGGCACATACAAAGTAGCACACACCATGATGGTCATCAAGCTCGAAAGGGGGGGGGGGATACTCTTCTCGAATTTCTGTTGGTGCCCCTGCCTACAAGATAGGTTTTGAAAAATTCTTCAACTTTTCTCCCCCTCCTTCTTTTTTCCATGGCAATTTGGGCTCCCTTGGCCTCATCGACCCCTCCTTCAAGTGTGGAAAGGAACGGACAACCCGCAGTATACATTATGCTTGTTTAGAACTGGGCGACCATCTAAACACTTTCTAGTTAAGAAAACGTCTCCGGCCAGACCTCCCAACTGGACACACACTGGAATTTTTCACAGTAACAATCGCAATTTATGTCCCAGCAGAGGAAATGTGGACGAAACTCAGTTTTGATCGCGGAATCATATATGACAAACTGGGCCTCCAAAAAAAACGATGTTTCGTGGGCGTCAGATCATCTAAAATAATCGTCATATTTATCATGGGTCCTGGTCCGGGTCCCATGAGAAGAGGCGATGATGGCCCTCAGCTTGGGGGAGAGCCCTCGACTGGGGGTTATTTACCTTCCCCAATGGATTGGATCATTCCCTCCCAAACTCTGGATCCCATCAACGTCAACCAAGCTATTTTATCTGGTATCCATCTTTACTGGACAGATGACCTGTATGGGACTTTGAAAGTGTATACAGTATCCACAGCATATAACTTCTCAAAAACTAGGCGTGGGAAGGATTTCTTATGGACCCCACTGTACCCATGGGTACAGTGGGGTCCATAAGAAATCCTCTTTTGAAACCCTACCGTTGCAATATTTATGACGCGATTTTTGGGGGGGGGGAGAAGTTAGGTGGATAATTATTCAAGTTCAATTTTAATTACTTTTAATTAATTATTTAATTTAAGTTTCCTTTGCAAACCATTCATGCAAAGGAATCGCTTGAATTTATATTTAGTTTGAAAATATTATCGCAGATGACAATTACCACAACTTGTTACTAGTAATGAGACCAAATTGTGGCCCGTCAAGACTGTTGCGAGATTTTTCCAAAATTATTTAAAAATAAATAAATTAAAATTAAATTTTAAATAAACAAAAATCTAGCCATTAATAATGCATTTTAATAACTATGGGGCGTAAGTTATTTTAAGTATTAGATCAATTATTATTTTAAAATATTTTCTACGCCATTATCACAATTTTCCCCCTAAATTTTCAAATTTCGTTGCCATGGTAACCAAACCAGGACAAGCAAACAAACAAACAGAAACAAACTTGGCCTTTTATAATAGACCCCATAGAGATGGGGGTGTGATGGACATGGACAGTGCACCACACACTATTACAGGAGGACCCAGTGACAGTGATTTTGAGAGTTGTCCCCCCCACACTTTTCACTCATTTTCTGACGCCATATTTTTTTCCCCCTCCTCCTCACAGTGTACGAGGGGATGTCAGTTATGGAAGGAATCCCTGGAGTCCAGCTGTCAAGATGTCTGCGTGAGTATATGCCACGCACTGTTAAGGAGAGACTATTTGGCGACAGTCATCAGTCAACCATTATTGCCACTTTTTTTCAGAACGGGATCCAGGAGGTGCTGCCGGAAGACGAGATCTACTGCATGATGGGCTGCAACTTTGCGGTCAACTCGTACATCCAGCAGCTCAAAGGTGATTACGTAATGTATGATAATAATATACAGAAAAAAAAGTAGAGCCTTATTTTCGATGCAAGTCTCGTTCGCGACTCGGGTTAAGTGAAATGGCCCCCGGAGATAGCATGTGTTTTTCAACCTAAGTCTCATGATAACAAAGCTGTGAAAACAATTTGTTTGCGTAGTGCAAGTCCTGTTGTTGTCATTGCACTGGTTACAACAATCCTTCATTTTGTACTGTACACCATATTGCACACCATTTTTGTGGGTTGACACATTATTGCATAGCACCGTCCATATATAACTCTCAGGTTCAAAGAGAACATCCCGGTAGATCCCGATGTGTAGGCACGAGTGTAGTGCGCATGCGCGGGTAGTATATACTAGAGTGTGCGCATGCGCGACTGGAGAGACTAATCCATATCTTTTTCCCTCCATTTTTCTTTCTCCTTAGACGAGATAGGCACCCCTCCTCCTCCAGCCCTGGTGGCCGATTCTCTGACCAACGTGTCCCTGAGCCTGGAATGGGGAGGGTCACACCATTCCAACGTGGCTTACCTGCTCCAGTGGAGATACGCCTCTCTGCCAGGAACATGGCAGTACTTTGCTGACCAAGTTCCGAAGCACAACACGACCAAATTCATCGACTGCCTCCGTCCATACACCAAATATATTGTAAATTCTTGTCTCTTTCTAACTAGAGTGAGGCTTATTAAATATGGCGAAATTTCAGTTCCGAGTGGCATGGCTCCTGGCGCCTGATAGAGAGCCTCTGATGTCTCGTCCGAGTGTGGTCATCAGCACAATGGCTTATGGGCCTCCATCCGCGCCGCCTGCGCTGACCACGGTAGCCGCAGTGGACGCAACGAGAGTCTCAGTTGCCTGGACGCCATCTCCGTTCCCAAACGGACCTGTCCTCTCATATGTGCTACAAATCAGGGAGCTTCCAGCTGGATACTCAACAGTCAAGGTTTGTCACAATGACACACACCAGATGAATGATCTCTTCAAATGTTGCACTTTTCCTAAGCATACGGCTGTCCGAAACATTTTATGCGTGCAGTATGTAATCTTGATTATTTTCACAGGATGTGCCAGCCTCGGAAGAAAACTTGTTCTACCTCTTCAGCGGACTAAAACCGGGTACAAACTACAGCGTCTCAGTCGCGACTAGAAACAGCGCCGGAGAGGGACCTGCAGACGTCCGGGTCGTAACTACTCCTCCTCACATGGAAGGTAATTTTTTCTCCAACATTTTGGTACACCAAAGTGCAGTTTAAAGGTCTTGTTAACGGCCAGTTAAAATTGTTGGTTAAAACCAGGCACAATCCTAACCGAACTTTCTTTCAGCCGTGAAGGATTCCCTGGAGCCCCATTTGATCCTGGGAGCTAGGCAAACCATAATTCGTCAGGGGCTGGACCTCTTCGAAGGTCTAAGCGTGATTTATAACAGCACAAGGGAAATCACAGGTTAGAAGCTTTAGAAGTGGGAGGAGACTGCTAATAGGCTGATTAACTACTCTTTTTTTTAAATTGTAATTACGCAGGCGTGGCCGTACATGTCAGTAAGAAGTTACTCTTCGTGTCCGATTCGGCCGGATACATCATCATCAGCACATTGGGAGGTCAGGAGCCTCCAACAACCCTGCTGACCCCTGCCCACATGGGTTTCTCACCATCAGCTCTATCAGTCGATTGGCTCAACAATCACCTTTACATTCTGGGCAAGGTACAGTTCAAACGAGTTCTTTCTGCTATTCTGCTATTTTCTGTTATTTCCGTTATTCTGCTATTTTCTGTTATTTCTGGCGTTCTGAAACGTTCTGGAAGGTTAGTTAATTGTTAAATGAAATGATTTTATACTTTTGGCAAGGTGGTGCATTCGTCCGGGTCGGTATGGCAGATATCGAGGTGCTATTTCGACGGGAAGGGTTTGACTAATGTGATGCCTCGTCTGCCGAAGAAGCCGTTGCACTTCGAGGTGGATCCGTTCAATGGGAACCTGTACTGGGTACTGGTGGGGGTACCGAATGGAGGTTTGTACAAGCTGGACCTGGCAGACGTCGCGACTGAAAGGAAGAATCGGGAGGTACAACCGGAGCTGATACTGGAGGACCACGAGTTGGGGGCGTTCGCAGTGGATCACATGAACTTCAGGCTGCTCGTGTCGCACCAGACGCAGAACACGGTCATCTCTGTTTCGCTGGACGGAAGCGACGTGATGGACATCAGGGACAACACACAGCAGCCCCGGTTCCAGAAAGTACTCTCGATGGTCACCTACAACGGACTGTTCTACTGGACCAACGGCCAGGAGGTGATCGGCGAAGAGTACTTCCCACAGCAGGACAGCTACTTCCACAACAGCTATCCGTACCTGTCCTCCGACAAGCCCTTCAACAGCATCAGTCTGTTCCATCCCGATGCACAGCCGGTACCGATGCCAGTCAATGCGCCTAGGGGTGTACAGGCCATCTTCAGCAGCGAAGTGGCGAAGGTCAGTGGAAAGTGGACCTGGTCTAGACCGGGACCAGTTGTAAACCGAAACTTTTTGACAGGTGATGTGGAAGCCTCCTCAGCTATTGGGCGGTATCGGCAAAGGAGCATGGCAGAACTGGCTGTACGAGATGCACATAACGGAGGTGAACGTCAGTCGGATAATTTACAGCAGGGACATCAACACTACGTTGTACACGGTGCACAACCTGAAGGAGAATACCGAGTATGCCATCAAGGTGCTGGCCTACTCATCCGCCGGGAAGGGACCGTGGTCACCAGAGTTCAGAGGTCACACGCTCAAAGCCACGTCCGAAGGGAAGTACCCGGTGTTCCTCTGGAGCGCACACGACGGACTCTTGAAGACTGACATACTCGGAGACAACGTGGAGACACTCGTGCACAAAGTGGCATTGCAGGTACTGTACACTTTACGATTTGCAAACTCCAGAAACTACATATTGGCAAAATTGAAGGACGGAAACGAGCGGTACCACATAATGGACATTACGTGGTACAAGGACGCTCTGTACCTGGTCCTGAACAACAGCCAGGTCGTGTACTTCAACATGACTTCCCGAAAGGCTGAGAAGATGGACGACATCGACTCGGCCGGAAGCATCGCTGTCGACTGGATCGGACACAAGCTGTACTGGTCAAGCCCAAAGCATCAACTGGTACGAAAAAGTGTTACCCAATCTTCATAAACTGTGGTACAGTACATTGCGATTTATCCAATAGATAACTCGAGCCAACCTGAACGGTAGTTACCAAGAGCCGTTGCCGATAATAACAGTCGCTAGAGAACTGAATGTGGACGCTGTTTCTGCCAACATTTACTGGTCAACCGGACATTCGGTGGAGTGTGCCAAGTTGCACGGAGGAGATCAGCAGGTTTATTACCAAGCTGGACTCTTCTCTGGAAAGCAAGGTGACAAAATAATTATTCAAGTCGTAATAATTCAGGATGGGATTTAGCACAGAATTAATTGCAGTTATGGGATTGACTTTGGACTCGTTGCAACAAGACATTTACTGGATGGTACGTAGCTACGAAGGTTCGGTCCTGTTTCGAGCACCGACTGTTCCAAAAGCTACTAAGAAACTGAGCGAGACTATTGAGGAAGTTAGCAACTTGCAACACGCTGTTTTTCAAGGTATGCTCTCCATTTCTATTTTTGCAAGTTAGCCTGGAATTATAGAGCGATGTTTATTTGGCAAGGTCCACTTCGATGTTTTGGAAACCATCTGGTATGGCTACAGGACGAGGATAAGGTAATTATAGCTGACATGCAGGGACAAAACGCAGCTGTGTTGAGCAGCATGGGACTTACAGACCTGAAGACAGTCGGAATAGTTGACTACATTTCGCGAGTATATCCAGGTAAAGTATGCCTGTGAACAATGAAGACAATGCATGACTTTTTTGCGCTTTTGCAGAAGGAACATCTGAGAGCACAATAAACGTGATTCCGAACCCGATCAGCGCTAGTTCCCTTGAAGTGATTGGAAACTGGGAGTCCTTCCTGATCTCCTGGGATCCAGTGACCAACGTGAACTACGGTCAGGTGTTTTATGAGATCAAGTTGGAAGGAGAGTACCCGAACCAATCGGTGGTGACGGACAAGTCGCAGTTCGCAGTTGAGAGTGCGTCTGTACCGCATCCGTACTCGGTCCTACAGGTGGTCCTAAGGGCATTCACTTATTGGGGGTCATCGCAAAGGACGGTGGCCAAACTGAGGTCACCACCTGGACCCCCATCGGTCGTGAGGCATCCTAGAGTCTTTGTGTCGTTCAGAGAAAATCCGATGACCGGAAATAAGGTAATTTCAAGTTTAAATTATTGACAAAGAGTGTGCGGTACATCCTTACATGTTGATTGCAGGGAATAATGGCAGAGTTCAGATGGGACGAGCCGTACAACTGCAACGGGATCATACGAGGGTATAGGGTCAAATGCTGGTTGGAAGACACGCCAATGCAACAATGCGAGGATGTGGTCATACCAGGCAGCCAGCATCACCTGATTGTGGAGTACTTGTATTCCAACAGCACGTATTACTTTCAGGTACGTTAACACGCAGCCGAAAAAAAATATGTTGCGGACAATAATAATGTCCGGTGTTTTCAGGTCCAGGCGTACACTGACGGGGGTGAAGGTCCGTTTTCGGCTAAGATAATGGCCCAGAGTGGTGTCGAAATGCCGGTACCGAAGTTGCTGATTGCCACCCAGGATGCGGTTAAGATTACGGATATAGACAAGAAGGAGAATACGACATTGTCCAGAAACACTGTCCCGCCTGTGGACCTGGCCTACATCGGATTCGAGAACAAGTTCTTCTGGATCAACGAAGGACAGCAACTCATGTGCTCCATGTTGGACGGAACCAACAAAACCAGGGTAAGGCCCCCCCCTAATTAATTAATTATGAGGATGAATGCTAATTGACTGTTTCTTACACAGATATTCACTGTGAACGGGACAGGACACAGCATAACTGTGGATTGGATAGGACGATACCTGTACTGGGCAGAGACGAACGAGGAGAGTGGGACATCCGCAATCTATCGTCTGGATCTGAACCAAGATCTGACCAAGCAGCATCCGGACATTGTTGTCAAAAGCAACACTGATCGCATCAGCTCCGTCGGTGTCGAGCCTCTCACCAGGTAAAAAAAAAATCACTCAACATGTTCAACACACAATCAGACATAAAATCCCCAATTTCTAATATAGCATACGTATATAGGAAAAAAAACTCTAGTAAGTTCCGGAATATGGAAACCGAACCCGTTTCGGAACCGGTCCACAATGTTGCCAACTGATTCCCACACCACCTTTTTGACTAATGATTGGGAACTGTATATAAATTGGGCCGGTTCCGAAACCGGTCAGGATGCTGTGTGAATGTCACCACCAGTGACATTATGGTTTCCTGTAGCTCACAAACCGTTTATGTTTGCAGCCAGCTATTTTGGACAGCCAATAAGAAGAGCGGGATTGGCGCACTGATGACAAGCAACGCTGACGGGTCTAATCCTCGCAGATTCTTTCAGAGGAAGAGACGAACGTATGCTATTTTAAAAATAATTTCTTGCTCTTAATAATTTTTACGATCTGGATATAATTTTTTTTTCTTCTTTCCAAACCTGACATATTTTTAGAGCCAGAAGCGAGACCGGATTCCCTTGCACGTGCCCCGATAATCCTGCAGTTGGCAAGGTTCTCAGCGTGGATCACGCTGATCCTGATAATCCACGGGTTTTGTGGGTGGACGGATGGCAAAACCATGTTTTCATGGCAGACATACACGGGTGTCACTGCACTGTGGTCGTCAACGCCACCATTCACCCTCAAATAGGTGAGAGAAAAAAAATTATAGTCACGCCTCTAATAACAATGAGAGAGAGAGAAAAAAATATTATGCACATAATCAGAGAGTTTGCCTAATAACAGTCGATGCAACTGGTCCTTTGATCGTACTGTACATATCTACATATATATTATATAAAGGGCAAAGTTGCTTGTTTGTTTGTCAATTACATACCCATTTCATACCCATTTTAAATGTTTTTATATAGGTCTTCCACCTTCGTCTATGACGGCCGATCATGGTCATGTGTATTGGTCCAACTCGAGTCTGGACAGGGTGTACTTTATACAGAAACCGAGTACCAAAGTGGGTATGCTGATAGACGGTGTTAGCACCTTTCCGGTGAGAGGCATCAAGAGTGTCAGTGCATTGGGTGACCATCTTCAACCCTATCCAGGTTAGTAAACCTGAACAAAATATTTTTTTTGGGTCACATTTTCTTCATTACTAATGCGATGCAATATAATTTTTGTACTTACAGTTCTGCGTTGCCTGATTCCTGAGCAGCAGCCGCAGTCTGTGACTTTGCACGCTTACACAGCAAATTCAATCACTCTTCGGATGCCAGCGTCGCAACGTTCGCCGTCCTGCCAGAACGTGTCACTTGCATCGGTACGGTACACCCTCCACTACGGTATGGTCGGAGCAGGAGGCCAATCGGACTGCACACCTGAAAGCGTGGAACAATGCCAGAATCTGGTAAGAGTGCAGTTGGCAACACACCAAGTACCAACGCGATAACTGAGTGCGATAAGACAATGAAGCAACAATTAAATTTATTTTTCAGACAACGTATAAGAAAATCCAGAGCATAGCCAAATTGCAAGCCTTTTCGGACTATGTGTTCTACCTGTCGTCCAGCAACTATTACAGCGACCTCCTGGGGGTCGAGCCCATTGTTGGTTTCGCTGTGATTGTTAAGACGGCCGCAGGAGCACCTTACCAGCCCAGGAACCTGACTGTGGAGCCAGTGACGCCCAGTGCGATACATGTCAAGTGGTTGCCTCCGTCGAAGCTGAACGGACAGAGCGTTTGGTACGAGGTCCACTGGGGCACGCAGGCCCTAGGGGGTATCAAGCAAAAGGGAGAGCAGCAGCTGAGTCCACAGGACCAGAGGGCGTCACACGACAACAATGACCAGTGGACATTTGTCATTCAGAACCTGCTTCCGAGCCAGATCTATTCAGTTTGGGTGAGCGCCACAACTTAATTTGCTTTAAAAATCACACGTTTATTATACACGTTGTACACTGCAGGTACGGGCATATTCGGAAAACGGCGATGCGTACAACGACACTAGAGAGGTGTCGGTGCACACCTACCCGGAGCCAAGCAACATCACGTTGCTGGAGACCACGTCGACCAGCCTAAATGTGTCGTGGAGCATACCTTCAGACGGAAGCATCGTCAGGTATACGGCACACTGCCTTATAGCCCCTAAACTGAAGTTCTAATAAGTGACTGGTATTGCAGCTGTGTCCTTCAGTACCAAGAGTTGGCAGTGAAGCGGTGGTACGAGGCAGACCCACCGACCGGAAAGCTCGTGTCTGAATCCCTGTACTACCTGGCCGACGGACTGAAGCCGAAGACCCAGTACATCTTCAGGCTGAACCTGACCTACGAGAACTCTAGACTCTTCTACGTCTGGCCCAACGACGCAAGATTCACATACGAGACTCTGGGCAAACGACCAGGTCCTCCAGGCACACCCGTGATACGCATGTACCAGAAGGACATCTACGAGATCATGTGGGAGCCATCCGAAGACAACGGAGGACGCATCGAAGTGTACGTGTTGGAGTACCGGCTGAACCACAGGGACAGAGAAAAGCGAGAGACAGTCGAGGAAAACAAGACCAAGAGTAAAGAGGAGACAACCATCAGCAACGAATGGCAAATGGTCTACAACGGTTCAGGTTTGTGCCATTATTTAATTAACCATCAATCAATTAATTAATTGCAAAAAAATTTGCGTGCAGAGAATAAGTGGTTGGTGACCGGACTGAGCTCGGACTTTCGTTACGTGTTTCGAGTCCAGTCTAAAAACGAGTACGGTTGGAGCGACTACAGCGAGCTCAGCCAACCGTTCGATTTCACGGCTGCTGCGCTGATAGCAGACGAGCAGGAGCTGGGATTAGTCCTGGGAACGGCCATTCCCATCATCCTGGTCCTGGGATGCGTGTGCGGAGGGATCATTTTCATCGGTAAGTTCCATACATTATCACCTTATTAATAAGCCTTTGCCGGGGGAGGAAAAATGGGGCCAGATGGACTTGCATACTGGTGTACTATAAGCTGCTTATTTCAAACAGCTACTTAAATTAGCAGTTAATTTAAGCAGCTGCTATTTTAGCAGCTAATTTAGGTAGCTGCTATTTAAGCAGTTAATTTTATTAGCTGCTATTTTGGCAGTTAATTTAAGTAGCTGCTATTTTAGCAGTTAATTCAAGTAACTGCTATTTTAGCAGTTAATTCAAGTAACTGCTATTTTAGCAGTTAATTTCATTACCTGCTATTTTATTTAAGTAGCTGCTATTTTAGCAGTTAATTTTATTACCTGCTATTTTATTTAAGTAGCTGCTATTTTAGCAGTTAATTTAAGTCGCTGCTATTTTAACAGTTAATTTAGGTAGTGGCTATTTTAACAGTTAATTTAGGTAGCGGCTATTTTAGCAGTTAATTTTATTACCTGCTATTTAAGCAGTTAATTTTATTAGCTGCTATTTGGCAGTTAATTAAGTTAGCTGTTATTTTCATTTCAAATTGTGCGGCTTAAAGCTTATTAGAATTTGATCTGATCGTACTGATCCACTCTTCCTGTTCAGTGTTTAGGAAACGTGAGAAGGAAAAGAAGGCGCAGCAGGTCGCTGTGACCAACTCTACTCCTCGACCTGACCTGGAGTTGGCCACCTTGAGAGAGCTGCCCCAGCACAGCAGCTTCGTGCATCAAAACAACGCTCTTTACACTGTTGCGGACATCACTTCGGACGAGGAGATCACTGCTTTACCTTTCATCAGGCGAGATCAGATCACGCTCACGAAGTTCCTTGGAAGCGGAGCTTTCGGTGAGGTCTTCGAAGGTGTGGCCCAGAGCTTGCCAGGGTTCAGCGAGCCGGAGACAAGGGTGGCCATAAAGACACTGAGGAAAGGAGCGAGCGAGCAGGAAAAAGTCGAGTTTCTGAAGGAGGCCCAGCTGATGAGCAATTTCAAGCATGAGCACATCATTAGCCTGCTCGGGGTCTGCCTCGATAACGACCCCATTTTTATCCTTCTCGAGCTCATGGAAGGCGGGGATCTTCTCAGCTACCTCAGGAACAATCGACCCACACAGTCTGTGAGTACTCATCTCCAAATAAAACTCGTAAAGAGCTATTTAGCCATTTTCGACCAACTGCTCTTACGTAAAAATCGCCGCTACTTATGAATCACTGCGTAGACTTCAAAAGAGCGGGTTAAAAATAACGCATACGTTGAACTTTAATTTTTGGTAATCGTTGCAGCCTATTGCGCTCTCGGGCAAAAACTGATCGACATGCATGCCATTATTGGCTATCATTTTGCAATGTAAATTGCGGCTTACAGAATCCGCGATAGCCATCAGTAGTCGTTTCTCCCTGTCGGTGTTGTTAATAGCTGTGTCACTCTGCAAACAGATGAGTTCTGCTCACCTTTCGCTTCTGGACCTGCTGGACATTTGCGTGGACGTGGCCAGAGGATGCTGCTACCTTGAGGAAATGCACTTTGTTCATCGTGACCTGGCCTGCAGGAACTGCCTGGTGTCCTCGTCTGATCCGGTCAGCAGGATAGTCAAGATCGGAGACTTCGGATTGGCTAGAGACATTTACAAGAATGATTACTACAGGAAGGAAGGAGAAGGACTCTTGCCTGTTAGGTACGTACTGTATACACGCACATGTCAATCATAACTTTACAAAAGAAATTACCATCTCTTGACAGGTGGATGTCACCAGAATCACTAGTTGACGGGGTCTTCACCTGCCAATCGGACGTCTGGGCTTTTGGTGTCCTCCTCTGGGAAATAATGACCATGGGTCAGCAGCCATACCCTGCCAGGACCAACCTGGAAGTGCTTCACTACGTCAGAAACGGAGGCAGGCTGGACCAGCCCGGAAACTGTCCAGAAGACCTGTACGATTCATTTTAATCACATTTTCCATCATTTTTGATCACTTATTACGACTGATATAATTTGCAGGCACCATTTGATGATGAAGTGCTGGAGTTACTCGCAGGAAGAAAGACCTACTTTCAAGTACTGTCTGGAGCAACTGGAGGAACTCAGGGAGAAATGTGCAACCGCTCCAGTCACATCAGTACACAACGGACAGTACATTGGTCATATGCCAGACGGTAAGTTTGTGGCGACATATTTTTAAATTAGTTGAGTACATACATTGTGAATGATACATGTTGCATCCTGTGCTTGTCAGCTCCAGTGCGTTTACTAAAATATCGCCTGGTATGCAAATTAATTGTCATTGAAAAAAAACCCTGCTGAGTCGTGTTTGGCTGCTAATTAACAGTTGGAGCATTATTTTTTTGTGCATGATTCAATGTTCGCATCGTTTGTTATTGTCTGCCCAGCATGCTAATCCCTTGCTTGCTTTTTTTTGTCCGTTTCTCTCTCATTAGGAGCGTTTGATAATCCAGGATTCTTTCACGATGACAAATATTTCGAGAGTTCAGGTACGGCACGCTTTCCCATTTTTTTATGTGTACAGTTTGCATGATATTTTATTCCATTGTGGTTGATTTTCATTGCATTGTTTCAAATGACGGTATGTTCAATTTAAGGGACATTTTTTTCTCCCTGTAATTATCCGAATAAGAGATGGCGCCACGGAACTTTGCACGTGACGTCAGCCTTCCTCGAACAAACGCCACGAATTAACGACGGAAATTAAATGAGACTGGGGATGGTCTACAGCACACACATCCAATTGACCCAGTTGTATTGTTCTAACATATATAGGCTTCCTTATGCTCGGATTGAAGGCGTCACTTTTCATTTGAACAATGCACAGTATACATACCATTTTTAATAACGCGACGTTTATAATGCAGGAAGTTCATGGAAGACGAACCACACTGGCAGCGACAACTTCCAGCTGCAATGCAACGGAGTTATTGACGACGGTGCTGGCGTCAGCGGTACCCAACTGGACGCGATACCGTACGCCGACAGCATCTCTGACACCGCAACGTTGCCGTTCAGTAGCCTTGGAAGCAACGGCAGCAACCAGCAAGAGGAAAGTCGAGCCATACCACAGTACCTGGAGCTTCTGTCCGAAACGGACGCACCAGTGTCCCCGACCGGGTCAGACGGGTACGAAGTACCCAGGGTCAGCACCTTGGAGAGAGCACCGCATCGGACCAACTACCTGGACCTGAGGTGCAGATCCCACAGTGCATCATCGCCGGAGCCAGTGACCATTAGTGACAGTGACTACCTCAAACCGGACGAGGATGGTCACATGGTGAACGGTGAGAGTGACGTACCGGTACCGGTCACTAAGAAACTGTTCTTGACCAACGGAAACGCGATACGTATCCAGGATGGGTTCAGGACTGATTCGGAAGAACCCTCGGCATGTCGGAACGCTGCTTGCGTCGGGTCACCACGGGTCAACCTTGACCACATCCCACAGTCGTCTTGGTGCTAGTGATGACCCTTCAAGTACTGCGCATGTAGCTCATAAACAATCGGAACATGTCAGTGTGATGCGGACTCCATATTTTATCGCTAGTTAGAGTGAATGTTCTCGCCACATTTTAAAGGGAGAAAAAAAATGTCACATTGTCTTCCCCCATACCACCATGTACTATAACATTGTACATACCAAGATACTTTTTTTACTGTACTGTAAAATATTGTAAATATTGATACTAGTCACCAGAATGGAAAAAATAAAACTTTTTATCTAGACCCCCCTTTGCTTCATGACAAGTAGCAGAAAATGGGTATTAATTTGGCAAGTGGGATCGTACTTATCATGCGAAAAATTTGCACATACAGCATATGGTACTTCTTTTTTACAACCGAAGGTTATAGTTTAGAAATTGAAGCGTCAGCTGGAAGCTCCAGGGCAGATGTGGCATAGAAAATGTAATGTGCATGGCCTTCTCGTGGCCTCCATCGATCACCTCTTGTCTAGCCCCACTATTTTTTAATCCAAAAAAATTGAAAGAAAACTCTCGAGCTGGTTATCGCTTTTCATCCATCACAGGATAGAAACAATAGTGTTACCTGGAGGCCATAACTTTTTTTTGCATCTTTAGGTTTTTCAGGCCGGTTTTCATATCCAATGGCCAACGATGCGGATGATTTAAGTTCAGAATCGAAAATTTCTCCAGGTAACAATATGTTCCAGCAGGGAGTATTTCTGCGGGGAATAGAACTTGGAAGAGTTATGACTATTATCTTTCAAAAGAGATATCCTTCTCCAAACAGACTGACACATTTCCACCATTCAACAAGTGACAACAGCCCTCCTCCTTCAGTCGTTACGCCTTCCATCTTCCTCCTTTTGAAAGAGAAGAAGAAAAAAAAAACCATCGTGACAAAAAAAAAAGGATTTCGCTTCCACCACATTTTCTCGCCTATTCTTTTGTAAACAAGCAAATCCAAACTAACGACTTGGGCTGGGTTTAAATGCACCGCACTATACTGCATTCAATTGCGGCTCGACTCTTCACAAAGTTTGAAAACTATTTTTTATTTCAGCGACTATTAAGATGACAAGTGCAGCTGACGTCTTGAAACCACATCACTTGATGGGCTGTGTCTTGGAAAATAGTCATTACCAAAAGCAAGGTAATTGGCTAAGCGCATATATACTGAAGTTTGAAATGGATTAATTCGCTAACCTTGAAATTATTAACTGAGTTGAAAAAATTGTTTTACATAACAGTAACTGGAAAGTGACATAACGCGAAGTCATTGTTTGTACAGTCTGCTGCTTTTGTTTTGATGATCACGCTCATCGTGCTCATACAGGTTGCGCACTTCCTTTCACGTACGACATATTTTGTTAGAAACATACTGTATAGGTTTCACAGGGATGTTCAGCCCAAATAGCAAAGAATTGTCCTTCATGTCACGTAGGGGGTGTTCGACAGACGGTAGTTTGAAACCTTTTAAATAAATTCCAGGAATCCGCGGACCGAATACGTGATATTCCTGTCCGCTTTTGATCCATTCCTCAGTCTGTATATATACGCACATCTCTCATCCTCTCGTATAGCCTTGGTTCAGGGCACGAATTTACAAATCAACAGACATATCCCGGAGGTTTGAAGCGTTACTCAGCATTAGAGAGCTCTTGGAGAGAGAGTTTGACTAAAAAGGGATCTCCGGATTGGATCCTACTCTAGGCTGCTCTCGGGATAATCATAGTCATAACCTGGCTTTGTGGGGGTACCCGACTCATCTTGGATCACAAGTGCCTCCAGGGGGTTTCCCAAACTAATACGAGTCTATGCCAAAGAGACCTCCGAAATTTCCAGTTCGCTCCTCCGATCCACACCACTTTGGATCCTAATCATTATTCGAGTCGATAATCAAATGATCGCTCCAAACACAGTTTGAGAGGGTCTTAAGTTGGAATGAATGGCAAGGAAAAGATGAGGATGAATTGCATTTTGGCGATCAGTGTTACTTAACATTTAAGTGGAATAATTGAGAGGGGATTTTCATTACTTTAAATTAAACTGGACATAGTGAAGATTGCCCTGATTTGGTCGAAAAAACCAGGGTCCAAATTACATGCTTCTTTAAAATACAAATGATTTATCTCGAGTCATACAGTTCATGTAACACGTGAAAGTGTACTTACTCATTAAAATGTGAGGTAAGTTAAATCAGATTTTTCCATTTTAAAAAGCCAATGAATTTCACATTAAAGTAAAGGTAAAGTTGTAATATACATAAATGAGAGATGTATGATTAACTTATATAAGATCAAAATGCACGCATATTTTAATAAATTCATTTAAAAAATTGTGCGATGAAGCAGTTAATTTTGGACACATTTTGAACTTAAGCAATGGTTTAATATTTCAAGGAGGATTATAGGAAAGCGTGACATCCTCACCCTGCAAATGTCCTTTTAACACTCTGCAAACGAAAAAGTAATTCGATGTTTGTAATTAAACTTTCAAGCACATCAGCAAATAATCCCAGCTTAACCTAGGAAACACTAAATTGAGCCAGACAACCAATGGATAAAGCATGCAATGTACGTGTGCGTGTGCTTTTAAAGCAGTGAGTACTGATTAGTGTCGCTGTGGAAAATATGGGCATAAATTTATTTAGACTCCCGCGCAAAATGTAAGTGCGAACAATTTAGCAAATCCATAACAAGCAGAGCGTTATCCTTATCGAAGTTATTGTGCAGGCGTTTTAGAGGTTCCTGAAGTGTAACAGGTGTAAGGGCTTAGTGTTGCTGTCAGACTTGATGCATGGTGTTGCTGTAGGTGAACCACCAAGTCAAGCCAAGTTTATCCAACCTGCTTATCACTTAATGTGAAGGTGTAGTTTGGTCTGTACTGAGACATACGCAATGTACGATTAAAGTTAGACTCCCTTTTTAAAAAATAGCGCATCTTGAGTGATGCGTGGTTGGCAGACGGCGGGGCCCAAATAGCATATAGTGCAGGCCAATCGGAGGCCTTTGAATTGGCGGGGGATGGGTCCAACCAACATCTAGCTAGTACTACACGCTAGTCGGGGTCTAGCCCTCCTCGGGGACAGACGTGCTTCAGACGACCTAAACATTTAAAGTCTAAACCAATCAGTGTGGAACTTAAAAAAAAAACACTCCAAACACGTGTTGTGAATCAGAGTGAAAGTGGGAAATACCCTCCCCTTGAAATGTTTTCTCTCTCTCTCTCAAAAAAAAATTATGTAACTGGGTCAATGCTACTTCAATCCAGATAATTAGTAAGAGTGTGCAGGTTTTTATTTTTCAAGTTAGCTTCCGACACGCACTGGTTACGTAACCTGAATCGGGTCTGTGTGTGTGTGACATCGCGTGTTGGTATCGCATATCTTAGCACACTTTGTGTTAAGGACAACCGGCTATGGATTGCCTTGACCTTACCTGAAATTATTGGAAGAATTTCCTAGGGAACAAACGTACGTTCAAAAACAAGGTAAGTACACGTGTGTTTTCACTAAAGCAGTTTTAGCATATTGCACATAATTTAGGGCAATTATGATTAGCAATTTAGCAAATAATATGATAAGAATCGGGTCGATATGCCCCACATTAGGCAGCTATAAATTCTCGCAGGCCAGACACACTCGTTAGCTTAAAGGACAAGGTCAGAGTCTCGCCATTTGTTCCGCCAATTTTTTTTATGCACGCACCTCGGGAGATGACTTGGCAAAATATTAAGCCGGACGATTTAGTAACTTGGTTTTGAGAGAGGGGCTATTACCACAGGAGCAAACTGTACCAGTGCAATAACACCGCTCAAATTATCCGTGTGCAAATATTGCTTTAACGGGCGGTTGTCTGCGGCTAGCCAATGCTGATATCAGGATGCGCAATTAAACATTTTATTTGCGATTAATGTACTGAATTTTTGGTTGGAAAAATCTATACGAAACGTCAAGTCCGATATATTGCTGAATAACTTGTAAATTAAACTAAATATTGCACGAATTTTATTTAATCAATTAGCCACCAACGTTCATTGACTTTTTAAGAGGAGGACTTTGCTGTTAAAAACCCCGCACCTGCTATATTATTTCATCAGTCAACCTCAGAAACTCCTTGAGGATATAATCCGCCAGTGCCACTCCTTCATCATAAACTTTCATAAGTGACAAACTCAGTCGGGGGAAGAGAATCCCACGTGACTTATTAGCTGTCATCCTCAAGCACATTTCGCGACAACAACATATTTCGCGCCTCTCGCTACCTTGACCCTTAAGTATTGAACCCAATCTGCTCAGGTTTAACTGATTTATTACGCTGGAAATAACAGACGCAATCAGTCCATTTATTTAAGTAATCAGTTATTTGTTAGTAGCAAAATATTCGTCACTGCCTGTTGCCCAGTGTCTTATGAGTAAATGAATAAAAACCCTGACCACAAAACGTAGCCTTGAACTTAATCACCAGGTCCTATGTGATATCCTGTGTCACATAAAAAATTCTCAGAAGCAACTCGAACCCTATCTTTTATTTTTTTTTACACGCGGAGTATACTCATCCCATGAAAACGAAACCAGGAACATGAGAGTGAACCGAACACCTCAGGAATACACTATTACGATCCGTATTCAGTTCATGTCTCGGCCAATCCTGCTGCTGTCTATGGCTGCCCAATGCGCTATAAAATATTCACTAAAATTAATTCATATGAAGCTATTTTGATATTGATCACAGTTATTTTTTTTCTGAACGGCTAGTTGCGTCAAAAATCGCTGTTTTAACTCGACCTCTTGTACTATACGTGACTTTGACTCCGCTTGTTCCGCAGACAAAGTGGCGGAACTAAATCGGGTTACGTACGCCCCTGTGCAAGTTCGGGATTGCGTGTCATTGGTGATTTATCCATATGCGGAGCCAAATGTAACCCTAGCATTTAATCAAGATTATGGCTTCCCCCCCAAAATCCTCTCAATTTGCGGCGCAAATTGACCCCGCCAGCTTGGGTCTGAAATAATTTCTCGGGAGATGAAAAATTAATCCGGTGGTTGATGCAATTGTCCTGTATATTAGCAACCAGATCCAGTTCTAAAATGGAAGGGGATTAAAATTATTCTGCAAAAAAGTTCGCAGCTGCGGTTCAAATACTGAACTTCACAAACTGACTAGATAACTTTTGAATGTAATATACAGCTGTTCATATATTTTCTCGGAGCAATATCACAAGATTTATGCTCTTTGGCACAATCAGTTCCATATATTTTCCTGAGATAATATTTTCGGGCCTGGTAGGAAATATATGCAGAAACAAAGCGACACTTTGCGAATTCTGATTTTAGCAACCCAACATCTGCTTTTGACAAAAGGGTCCAGTTTCGAGACCAGGACTCCGGTAAATTCAGGGCATTGCGATAATGGTGATGGCTGCCTGGAGTAACAAAAGGCAGAAAGGCAGTGTGTGTAATAATAATGGCCATTGTGACCATTGCTATGCAGAATGGTCCAGGATGCTTCTGCTGCTGCGTCTCGAAACATGTCATTTGCATCGGGGATGTACCCAACTGTTTCAATTCAGACCCACGCTTGAAGGGTAACACTCGACTCGACTCGGATTATAATTTTAGCATAATTGCACTTTAACTAGTTGCAAATGAAACGAGTAATGGGAGTAACCCTGCCGATAAGGTGTCACATGCATGCGTCATTGCTGCTGTGTATTGACTAATACCAGAGAGTGCTCGTCTTCTATAATAAATTCAACACTTTTTTTTACGGCTGGTATACACAGAGGTGTCATATTATATCTTAAAGAGTGAATTAGATGTGTAAAAAAAAGTTACAATCGTGGAGAGGTCGCAACCTTCACGTTTACAGAATACTAAGGGGTGAAAAAGTGTGGTTGTAAAAACCTGACGTTGGAAAAAGCACAGGATCTCCCCAGC
Organism: Catajapyx aquilonaris; assembly: GCA_000934665.2. Lineage (NCBI taxonomy): Eukaryota > Metazoa > Arthropoda > Diplura > Dicellurata > Japygidae > Catajapyx > Catajapyx aquilonaris. The sequence continues at coordinate 55,960 of JYFJ02001629.1, forward strand.
AGTACCGGTAAAACTTCCTTTTAACGATTCCGTTTGAGCATCAGTCTATTTCTAGTTTGCCATTTCGGACTCGGGTTTTACGGCGTCCGTCAACATCAGGTCGGCGATAAATTTTCTCATTTTTTCCCCCCCTCACTTTCTCATGTCTTCTTTTTTTTCCATTGTCACTTCCGTACAATATGTTCAACAGATTTGGTGGGCTTGATGGCCGCTTCAAAACTACGTCTGTTTCCAACCCCAGAAAATGATACAATGCGCAAGTTAAACCTGGATTAAACCGATTTACGCAGCTATATGTATAGTCTTGGAATTACTATAAGCTGCGTCAGATGGAAGCGCACACGGTTATGCACGTAAATCTAGTTAATGATTTTATAATTTATTTATGTGGAAACATGAAGCAGAAAACCAGTGCAACGTCCTATATTTCAAACTTCCGCCAGTTCCCTGAACTGACGTTGTATTTGTTTTGCTTAAAGTCTGCGATGTGGCGCGTAAATTTGGAGGAACCAGCAAAAAAAAAATGGAGGTTGGCTGAACACACTGTAAGTTATAGTACACCAAAAGAGGGTCTTATCGGCGTATGCATTGCAGCGTCGAGTCGTTTCCAGCCGAGCATGAGCTGGTGGGTAACAAGCATGTTTTTCCACCCCTCAGTGAGGGTGTATAGTACACATAATAATAGTGCACTGCTTGCCGAGGCTTGGAAAACCTCAAGGCACAAAATGTTTACAGGCGTGTTCTACAGTGCAGACCATGATGCTGCTTACAACCATACATAATGCAGGGTCGTAAATGAAAACGCTCAAAGGTGTAAAGCTAACAGTTTTGCAAGCTAATAACCTGCTTTATTATATGAGGTAAAGTGATTGTTGGGACCTACAGTACTAACTAAATTAAAATGCTATTCAAATGTTCAGTTGGAACTTTCTGCTAATTTGTAAAAAAAAAGTCTGATGAAAATGTCAGCATACCGCAAAAAAATGTGGCGTAATATGCAAAGTGACGCACATTTTTATTTCATAAAGCAAACAGAGCAGGAAGATGTAACGTGATGTCGGACACGAACGTGACCTGCCACATACACACAGCAGTATCGTGCCAAATGCTATGGTTTTATACAGGATGTTTCATAACCAACTTTAGTCTGCTTAATAATTATGGGACACTCTGTACCATGATGTGGACAGGAAGCACCTGTCCCCCTGAACGCTCGAGTGGCTTCGAAGTTCCCCTTGACCAGAAAACCGTCCCATTTTGGGAGCCACGCTGAAGGCTTGACCACTTAGCAGGAAACCGAGTTAACATTCTGTCCTCTCCAAGTCCTAGGGATTTTTGCATAAGTCTGACCCATCATCATCCCGTCTCCCAATTTCACTTCCAGGGCAGGTAACCAGCATTCATTTGATCCTTGATGAGACACGCATGCAGCGCAGACCAACTCGACCAATCCTTATCGGGCTCAGCTCTCCACATTTAGTCTAGTTACGAGCTAAACTCTGAATTGTAATAAATTATTCATACTATAGTTACTCTTATGAAATTTTGAACTTTAAAAAAAGAATTTAAAGAAACTACGGTAAGGCAATAGGTGAATAAATCCATGTCATTCACGGTAGTGAGCCTGCCGTGCTTTATTGCACTCTTTGATTGAAAAAAAACCCCTCCCGATTTATTAGGGCTTCTAATTAGCGGATCTAATTGGAGCCCTCCTCTTAGCGCAATGAAGCCAGATTTTCCAGGGGTAATCGACTCACGTCACTCGGATGGCTCTTAAAAGCCATTTTCTTTTCGCCTTCAGGAGAGCAGAAAGAATTAGTCCAATCCCCTCTCTGCACAATCGCATCTCTACTATAATAGGCCCCTAGAGGCTATTACATGTCAGATAGTATGCCAAAAAAAAACATCGCAGATTTTGTCGAGGACCTACCTTGCATAAGTTGGCATTGGCGATCAAGGTTTTCTTACATGTCCACTATATTGGCCCACCTCCAGGTTTTCGGATCCTAAAATTAAAACTCGTCCCATGTCTATATAATTTTCCTCCAACTAACGGATTGATATAGACGGACGTGTACACTGCGTCACTGGCATTGTGCCCTATGGTGTGTAAGTACATCAGTATACAGAGCGAAGTTTTGCACAAAAAAAGGCATCATGTGACTTCCTTCCGGAATCGTCTTATAGTACTTGCCAAAATGTTGCTGGCGGGCTAAGATTAGAGTTGAGTTAAGATTTGGGGCAAGGGCAAACATGCTTTGAGATTACTACCAACTGGCCCGGATCCACCCAAATCTATTGTCCAGAGAGACATTTTTACAAATAGCTGGAAAATAAATAAAGAAAAAGCAACTAACGAGTGGGAGTGTACCGGTGCATGGCAGACAGCAGAAAAGTGGTTGCGGTTCCACTGCATTACGATATTTCAGGGCGATACAATCTGAATGGGAGCCATTTTGTTGGCTGGAGCAACTAACGCGAGAAAACACACGCTAGCACAGAGAGAACAAAACTGGCACAACATGAGAAAACTACTGCAGTGAGTTGATCTCATGGAAGCAGACAGTTATGCTGCTGTTTTTTGAAAAATAAAAAAATTCAACAACAGAGTGAAGACGGTAATTTTTTAACACACATAAAAGGCGGCTTAGATATCCATTTTAACGACGGGAAGAGCAGGTGAAGTACTGTTGGTTTCAGAGTACCACGCAAGCTATATAGCTGTCGTTAAACCAAGTTATATCATCTCCTGCTCAAATTGCTATCCAGCAGTTTACGACTGAATTAATTTATTTTCCAGCACATGATAGGCTTCCTCCCGTGAGCGAAAAACTATATAGTAAACAAGGCTTCATATATTGAAGGCTTCATATTATGTACAGGGTGGTTCACTATTTCTTCGAGCAACCAGAGCTTGAGATACAAACAATAATAACCTGAGTGAAAGCTGGCTGGATGCATTATCATAAATTAGATTTTATATGCTAGTTCTTCTCAGCGTGACAAATATTTTCATGCGGGTTTTTATATTTAAAAATTCAGTATGGCTTGGAAAACACTTCAAGAGATTGTGATGTAATTGCGAGTGCTTGGCAAACAGAAGAAAAATGACAAAAGCCTGTGCTTCAAAGAAAAAATAATAGCATAATTGGAAGAAACGTTTCATTTATCATTCTCTCTAAAAGTGGTACTCGCGTTGTGCTGACCTTTTGAAAAATAATTTTAAGCCGGATTACTCAAGAACTTGCTGGGTTTTGCCCATCAGCGCACTGGAAGTCTACAGATGCCACATTTATTTATTTTTTTAAATCAGGTTTTTGGAGCGAACATTCCAAAACTTTTACCAATTGAAGTAGTACATCACCCTGTTCATGACACCATTTGTCCCTGGCTGCACATCTAATTGAAAAGAGGTCCCCTTGGTGCCCCCCGATCCGGCAATATAATTGAGCCTCTCGTTTAACTACCGTGATGCGATCAGTGTCAGATTAAAAGTGAGAGATTTGTTGGCACCACCAATGGAGACAGCACTATTTTTCGGGTGACATTCGGCCACCAAAAACGGTTTCAGATGTAATTGCGCGGATATTTTTGCCTCGAAACTAATGACTGGGAAATTACTACCATATCCAGTCGTCAGCATCTATTCACACTTAGTTTAGGCATGAAAACCGAGTCTATCGATCCCCTGGGGGGTTTTCCGCGGAGCAGAGATTTCCTTTTTTTTTACGGGTTGTGGGCATTCCCCTGGATTGGCCCGATCTAATTACCGCCCATTTGAATTACGGAAACGCCGGTGGAAAGACACCGCTCGTCTGTTTTGGCCCGTGTAAATGGGCCTATTTTTGCTGTTCCCTTGCTGGAAGCGGTTTCAAACCTGAGACAGCACAGCACAATTTAAAAACATAATGTGGTTTCATGACAGAAAATCCCAGACCAGTTTTGTTCATCCCGACACAAATAACAATCTCACGCAATGTTTTGACGAAAATGTAATGTTTCTGTTGCTGGCTAAAACAGCGTAACAATGTAAACAGAAGGCTGGTTGTTCACACGGGAACAAATTGGGCACAAAGCAGGACGAAACATCCTGGAACATATTATACAATATACAAGTAATTAACGCAATTTTGTCAGAAAAAACTATGCACTTATCCGCCAGAAATTTTTGACATAATATCTGCGTAATATAAAATTAAAGCCCTTAATTTTATGTTTTTGGCGACGCACGGATACTCCGCACCAGGATAATCGGGAGTACAGTGTTCCATTTTTATTATGTTCTTAAGGATTCATTAATTTTATTGTGTTGTTAAAAATTCATCGACTTTCTTATTATAAGAGAGTGGAAATGATTAAGAGCCGAAGTGCCAGAATCTCACACTAAAATTATTACCACGTGAATATGAATATTTATGTGGCAGTTATGGATGCCCATATCCATTACAGGCGACAAAATTAATGTGTTAATTAATTAGTGCATAATCTTTAAAAAAAGATATATTTTTTGCCACTTAGGCCCTTTATCATTTCCACTCTTCAGATTTTGGACATTCGAGTCATCAAGATGATCCAAAAAAACTGACGCCTGTCTGACAAAAGCACTTTCTTTCACGTACTCGCAGCATCCCAAATTTGTTATGATCTCCAGGAAGAGCGTGTCAAGCTTCAGTACAGTCCATATATATTATATATATATTTTTTGCGTGTGTATGATGCCATGGTTCCTTTTTTTTTGGGGGGGGGGGTTCCAAAGAGGCGGTAGAGATGCAGTGCACCCCGCCGAGCAAATCCATTTACGCTAGCAAAAATCCAATCCTTTCCCTCCAGGACACAAAAGCTTGCTTTCCATACTTCCCTCCCCATTGAAATCCCAGGTTCTCTTGTCCACTCGCCAAAAAAGAACTCCATGCCTTCGCACTCCAGGATTTTTGTGGCCCGTAGAAGAGGATAGATAATAGCAAGGAGAGAGAAAAAAAATGGAGAAGCCACTGAAAAGAGGACCACTCTATATAGTAGGTAGAGAGAGAGCACACACAATATGATGGGTTAAAAATTAACTGGCAGCTGTCAGAACATGGCTCACGTAATTAGAGGAATTAACACAGGTTTTTCGCATAAGTGCATGTGATCAAAATGCCCCCTTTTTGCAAGGCCGTTTGAATATTTTCGACGCCCGGAAATGAGTTTTGTCATAACGCAGTTTACTTGGATTAAACCACTTGGATGATTACAGGTATTACGCCCCCGTCAAGTTCATTTGTTTTCGAAATTTTGTTTTCGACATGTTGTGCAGCTGCAGTGTCTGGGAAATTCGGTATCATACTTAATATTTTGTATACAGTATATATAAAAAAGAGTATCCTTCCTTATGATAACAGCTCCAAAAATGGATTTGACAAATCGCGAAGCTTAAACCAACAACATGATTTTTTCCTTAGGGGAAAACCACAAGTTTTTGAGCCCAGCAAATCCTGTCAAAAGCATAGACATTATAAGACTGGCATCCTGGAAGTCAAAGCTCTTAAGCTCTCAATCCTATTACGATTCCGGGTATTTTTTAAAATTCACTCTTCCGGTCCGGTCGACACGCTTTTGCCATTTTCCTAACTGCCTAAACTGTAGTTAGTGGATTAACCCAAGTTTCTCAAGCAGCATCACGCTCACTAACGGACACATTGTGTAGCCAACTTCTTCTGCACATTTTTTTTTCCTTTCCAAAAGTTTCCGCCAATCGTTGGGTGTTCGTGAAGTGACGAGCATGTCGCTGCTAGTTACGTTTGCTTCACCGAACAGATGTAGTTCTCAGCTTGTCAACAACACTTTTTTTTCGTTTTTAGCAGAAAAAACCAGTGCGTGCCAAGAAAAGCGTTGAAGAAAAAAAAATTTAACTGGCGAACACATGTCACTTCCAGACAACCAACGAAGCGAACCGCGATTATTTTTTAAGGCCAAAAGTGACCGGATAAATCGCAGCTATAAGGCAGAAAAATAGCAGTTTTTTCACAGGAATAGCATTTCTCGTTCAATTCAATGTAACAATGCGTTCTGAAAATTCAATTTCTTTTGCTAGTTGCACAGAAACGAATTCAACTCTGGTCATTAAGATTTCCGGAGTTGACTGACCTCGTCGTGTTAATCGTGCAAATTCTTTTTTTTTTTGCCAAATAGAGTAGGTCAGTGTTGGCGTGTTTAACAGCAGTTTGCGCTGGTTAATTTTTGCGCGGAAATGGAGCAGACAAGCTTATTTGTTTAGCTGGGCTCAGTTTGTGTAAAGTGTTCATAAAACGCTGGGAAACATTCGCTAACTATTTCACTAAAAGTGGATCAAATTATTATCGAGTGTACTGCCTGTAAAGTGTGATTAAACTAATTAAAATATCAGAGTAGAGTCAGGGTTTGTCCGAAAACTTTTTGATGTGCAGTATACAGTCGTAATTGTTGACTCTCACGTCTCGAGTTACACAAGAGTAATTTCACACGTTCTCGAGCAATTATTTCCATCCGGAAATCTATATTTTCTTGAAACCTTTGGCGTCATCAGAAAGTTGGCCGAAAAGTCGGGCATTTTCAAAGTCAGCAAAAGAACGCAAACTTCTCTCGGGATGTATGCAAAGCGAATTCTTGATGTTTAACTTTGGCGTTTGAGACCCTTTGGTGCGAATTAGAAACTCAGAACCCATTTTTCACTTTTTTCCCCCCGTTTTTGTCTGAATAAGGTTCAGCTGTGCGTTTCAAGCCAGATCTTGCGTACACACACTGAACAAACCGAGTGGAGGCAACGAAACTTCAATATTCATTGCAGTCAATTGTTGTGTTAGTTACACACGAGAGCGAGAGAGCCCCCTATTTACCCAGCAGCATCCCCGGAATTTCATCATAGAAATGCCAAAAAAAAATGACGCCCGACCAATAAATATTTGTCCTTCGCATATAAATTCTGCGCACCTATAACACACAGAATGTTGGCAATAAAATCGCAAATTTCCTCCATCCAGAAGCCTTGTGGGGTTCAAAAGGCTGCAGTACAATAAGCTTGAATATTCGATACCTAATTTGAGCAAGATTAATCAGTATGATCTGCCACAAAAGGCGATCGCTTTGATTGTTCATTAAATAGGAATTACTGGAAATCTAAAAGCTCATTTGATCGTACATAATCGACCATAATAATCCAGATATTTTATTGGGGCAACAGTACTGCGACAATTCGCACTTATTCTCGACAATAAACTATGCAACATTTGGTCCATTGTTACAAAATAATTGTTGAATCAGTGGTACTGCCCAATATTTATTATTTTTTTTTTTTAAAAAAAAAGAGCAGCTAATTTTTAAACGAACGCTATCGAGTTCGCACCACAGTTCGCGCAACGTGCGCCGTTGGCATTACCAACTCACTGCACTTTTATTTCCAACGCTACGCTTGGGAAGGGGAACAAAATGGGCGACGTTTACGACGTTGCCAAGGCTCTGGAACGAACCTCAGAGGCTACAGGTGCGAATTTTGCCCCTGAGGAGTAAACTCTGGCAACACTGTTGTCGCAACAGAATGGAGCTGCGCGAGTGTGGGTGCGCACTCGGTTGCGCTCGTAAACAAATTCATATTCATCCTACATAATATCTGATCTCTGCAGGTATGATCCAACCAGAGGAAGGGGAGTGGTCCCGGCACCATGACCTCTGACACCATGAGCCGGCATCAGGAGGCGATGCTGCCCTGGACACTCCTGCTGTCCCTTCTGGTCTGGACGTCCCCAACTTTGCTAGGTCCAGCGATGGCCCAGATGCCACAGAGAAAAACGGCTGCGTTTGAAGGAGACGTGATCATCGGAGCTCTTTTCTCGGTGCATCAGCAGCCGAAGCAAAAAGATGCGAACACCCGGACATGTGGTGAGATCCGAGAGCAGTATGGGATCCAGAGGGTTGAGATCACCTTCCACACGTTGGACGAGATCAACTCTAATCCGGATCTGCTTCCGAACGTGACCTTGGGCGTGGAGATACGTGACTCTTGCTGGTACAGCACCATTGCTCTGGAGCAGAGCCTAGAGTTTATCCGGGACGCGATCTCTCCCGACACGGGACAAGGAATAAAGGACAGGATGAACGCGACAGATCCGCCACCGGACATTTGTCTCAAGTATTTTCCTAAGGTCAAGGCTAGGAAGAATTTGGTCGGGGTCATAGGTCCAGGGGGCAGTGCGGTGACCATTCAAGTGCAGAACCTGTTGCAGCTTTTCAACATACCGCAGATTGGATACAGTGCGACCAGCAGGGACTTGAGCGACAAGAACAGGTTCACATCATTCCTCAGGGTGGTGCCCTCCGACTACTACCAGGCGCAGGTCATGGTTGACCTCGTCAGGCGTCACAACTGGACCTACGTCTCCGTGGTCAGCACTGAAGGTCAGTCCAAACGTTTTTGTGCCCAGTATATTATACTACATAAGAGGCGCAAACTTCTGTCATGTTCGCGTCTTTCTGTTTGGGGCCGTTGCCAAGGCTGGCGGCCATGTTGAAGTGTGGGGAACTCCAACGAGGTATAAATAGGGTACAGGCAAAAATAGGGTCCGCCATCTTTGATGGTTTTGGCGGCCATGGCAACTACACTGCAAGAACACGCGCGAATCAAAGATGGCGGACCCTATTTTTGCCTGTACTCTATTTATACCTCGTTGGCGTTCCCCACACTTCAAGATGGCCGCCAGCCTTGGCAACACCCCAAACAGAGAGACGCGGAAATCGAATGTTTGCGCCTCTTATGTAGTATGTGCTCCATGGTATAGGGGCAAGCTAACCGCATCTTGCTCTAATCCTCTCGACGCAATCCGGGCTACTCCGCATAATTGAGTATTAAATATTACAGACGGAGTTGCAATACTGAGGCTCAGAATGTGGTCATTATATACAGGGCGTACACTTTAATATAAATCACTTCATTAAGGTGCGCAATATCTTGGCAATGAAACGTCTGCAACATGGGCCAAGAAACTCATTAAATTCCGAAGGACTGATACCAACTGTATACGCCCGGTTCCAACATGTGTCATTAAGACTGAAATGGCATTAATTAATCAACCCAAAATATCACCACGGATATACTGCAGCTAACGTCAGATTAGTTTCGACGATTCTCTCCTCATTCTTGCTCCAAAATCCTCGTGTTTGGCCACAATATTCAGACGAGATTTTTATCACTTTCATTAACGGCCCACCTGAATGGAACTCATCAATTACTTCCCCCCCCCCCCCTTGCAAGAAAGGCATCCCCCCTCCCACCAATCGAATTACCTCTTTTTTCCTATCGTATAATAACCTCTCTCCAAAATTTTATAGCCCTCGAATCATCCTTTCCCCACCTTCAAACAATATCCGTCTCCCCAACAATGACCTCAAAAAAATGATCGACCTGGCACCTCTTTATGACTCCCCAAAATATTACATGAATGATAATAATATTCAGTGCAATCTGCCAGGCGCCTAACAATGTAAAATTACCTGATTGTTGACCCCAGCAACTATATTTTGTATAATAAAATGAGAAATCACTGGTTAAATTTCTTCAGTTTCCAACATTTTAACCGACCGTTAATTACGATTAGATATAGTTTGCTGTGATTATTTCATATTATATATACGTAGCCTATGCATATTATTTGTTATTTGTTATTTTATTTTATTTTTTAATATTTTGCTTCAAGCTTGAATCTGCTGGCTTCAAAAATGTACATATTCTAGGTCGCAATGCGCTACTCTTGCATAAGTAATGTCATAAATGTCACGTGAAACATGCTGTGCTGTCCTTTACGCCGCATGACGCACTGTTTTATTTTTCCTGGTAACGTGTAACCGCAGCGGAATCATTTACCCACATAAATAGTTGCGTATGTCATATACCCACAGGAAACTTGCGGAGTATTTTTGTCAAAAAAAAAAACTTGATTAGCTCAATGCAAGGGTTTGTTTCAATTGCGTCTAAGTGTGTCATCCAAGGGCGTGGCTTACCTTTTTTTAACGCATAATTAAGGGTGGCCTAATTTATTTTTTTTACCATGCGGTTGTAACTGGATAAACAAACAGAGCGTGATGGATGAGGATGCATGTACGCTTCGTGACTCTTGCAATGAGGTAGTAATGTGTGTAATTGTCTGCTCATTCATGAAGATGGAAAAAGAGTCGTCTAGGGTCCCAAATTATGTAAATATTACACTGATATAATATTGCTAATGTGCAATTATTTTTATGCAGATTTTCATTGCTACACGCTTCTATAGTACAAATGTGCGAAAATATTTGAATATCCATACAAATTAAATATTTTCCATAATTTGTTGGAATTTAGTTGTTTTTTCATTTCAACTCGTACCGTTTGCTGAAGACAAACTCTTCTCGTAAAATCTGAGCCAAAAATTGTCTGCAAAAAGGGCTCTCTCTTATTCCATCAGCCTCATTACCCCCTTTTGGTCTGCTTCTCAATTCAAACGTCGACTTTGTGGCAAGTAATCAAGGCAGACAATGCCAAGTTCTTTAACTCCTAATTATGATGTCATCCCTCTGGCTTGATGGACTGTCTGGCAAACTTCCCCTTTTTAAATGTGTATATATTCCGCGTGCCTGCTTATGAAACGATAAAGACCCTAAACTTATGGGATGCAAAAGCATTTAAGCTGAGCTATTAAAAACTTTTATCACATGACAGACTCTGCTGTTTTCAAAATAAGGAGAATGCTGGATTACTGTACAGTGTATTACCAAAGTGATTTATGGACACATTCAATTAGTGTCAATATTAGCTCATATTTGCACAGTTCAGTTGATGTATTGATGCTAATTTTCCGGGTGTAACAATACATTTACATGTGTTACCGGACATTATTTTGCAAGCCAGCACATGGTATATAGAGGAGATTCAGGCTACAGCAGCCGGCTTGGCAATTATTCCGACTCTTAAAACGGTTATCAGAATAAGCAAAGTGGTAGTTACCAAAAAAAATAGCACCTATCCATTTATACGAGCAGGGAGTAATTCCTACTAATAGTCAAGTGCAGCTATGAATGTTCCGGAAGATACGGAAGGCTGAGTCTGAGCACTTCTCTAAAGTTCCGTTAGCTCTCCCAGATTGTGCGAGAGGAGCCCTTTAAGAATCCTAGACAAGTACTAACACTAATTATAACTTGAGAGCAGCCGCCTAATTATTAACTGATACTACGAGGCGCGACGGAACGGTGAAAAAAAAACTGGTTAAGTAAACAGAAGAATCTGGAATATGGATTCAACCCGTATATACATTTTCGCAAACTTTAAGTAACATCTGAAAAATTAAACAGTTCTAGTTCTGAACAAATTGTAATTATATGTATATATTTTTGTAATTTACTCACCCTTTAAAATCGATGCCTTTTAATATGATTACTTGTATTTGTTGTGTACACTGTACAGGCATCAGTTATGCGCGGCGATAGTGATCACGCTGATCAACTTACTAAACGCACTCATTATTGCGCAGCGTAATCAGTGTATTCATCAACAAGCTCATATTGTGACAGCAGGTTACACAATCGCGCCATATGTGTGTGTGTATTACGTAATATCACAGAGAGTGTGCCTCAAAATGTATACAGCTATAGCAGCATTGTAACTATATGTCACATTATGGAGAACAATATCTCTCAACGCCTTTGCTAATTATTCAGACCTGGAGGCAAACTATTCATTAAGTAAAGCATAATAATGGCTTCGTATTTAAATTGCTCCATTACATGCCTCTAAGCCTATAACTGGGGTGGAAAGTTCTCCTTCATGAAGAGGCTTTTACAAGGCCAGGCTTTGCATTAATTGCAATTCCTTTGAAGACCCCCTTGCAGAATCCAATATTATTTGCGAAAAGGATACACAATCCTTTTCAGGCTTCCCCCCCCCCCCCCAAAAAAAGAGAGAATTTTCAAAAAAAAAAATGAAAACTGAGATAAGTTGGAAACAAAGGCATGCTTTCCTTGAGGCTAACATCAAACTGCTCCAGCAGTCTATAACAGTAAAACGCAGTGTTCTCCATCAACTTCACACAGGTCTTAAAACCTACTATAGAGACCGGGCTTCATTGATTAAAACGTAGCCAGAAGCAAAACCGCCCCCGATAGAAACCACTAATGGCCTCTACAGGGGTCTTTCGTTTTTTTTTTAACGAAAAAATTCCTGGCTCAAAAAATTTCTTTTGTGAACAAACAAAGCCCCTGGGCTCGTGGTTTTAAAAAAAAGTTGAGAATATGACCTCACATTTTCTCAGAAAGTACGTGTGCATTACGTGCGGACCTACAATTACATGGTTATGCAATGTGATATACTGTAAATGTCGCGTACTGGTTCGCGTATTTTTAGAGCCATTTCCCATTCTGAAACACACTGGAGTCGACCCAAATCGATTTTATTCTTTGCAAAATCCTGCCAAAAAAAAATTTGGCGGAAGAAAATGAGTTTGGCCAGAGAAGGAGAGAGTCTGGATAATGCAATTAGACAGGTTTCCCAGTGAGAGGCCTTTAACATTTGATGAGTCTTGTATAGCACGATCCCTGGCCTTGCTTCCGTTTCAGAAATGTGCCCGCAAACTTTTCCGCCAATTAAATCCCAACTTTCTTAACCTAACCACACACGCCCCTTGGTGTAGTAGGTAGAGTCTCAACTTAAGTTCTCAAAATAATTCATTACACGACCGGAAAAAAAATTACAATCCATTTAATTGCGTCACAGAACGACGGAACGAGTTGCTTCTTTTGAAACCTGTTGCTGGAGCAGATAATTTTGTCATTTTTTTGACTTTGAGCAACTGGCGTACCACAGTATGTGTATGTAGACTGAAACTAACCAAAGCAATATGCTGTGAAATGGTATTACCCGCAAACTGTGGGTGGAATGAACACTCGCATGACTGGCTTGTGTCCACATTAAAAGGGGGGGGCTCCAGACAGGAATACCGATAAGGAATATTTGACATGCACACACACATATACTCACAAACAGAAGCATCAGGACAACATGGGCTTCCTCTTCTCGTGCCAATCATTCACATTTATCTATATCTTTTTCTAGGTTCCGGCATTATTTTCCAGCCAGATTGACGTCTGCGGTTTTGGACAAAAGCAGAGTCTGAAAACTGCGGGTTTTAAATTCCAGTCATATAATGAGCGGTAACTGTCAATCGGATTTTACTGGATGGAGAGAAAAAAAATCTGATATTTTGCTAATTAGTTCGTAGATGCGTCATGCAAGCTATGTCATTCCGTGGTGCTGAATATTTTTCATTAATATTTTATGCAACGAACGCGGTTGTAATTAACTGCGGTTGGTTATATGGGCGGATGACAAATATTTTGGGATTAAATATTGCTTATAACAATATGTGCACAGTGGTTAGCGAGCGAGTCAAAGGATTGGCACTATGTGGAAAATGAGAATTCATTAATTATGCGGTACGGACCTGCATTGATACAGTGCATAACTTTGTTACATGGAAACGGACTGTCATAATAAAATTAAGCGAAACAAACATCATATTCATCAAATCAAATATTAAAATGATGAGGGATGGATTACATTTAGCATGTTAAACATTTGCATTTTGTTATTTTCTCCTTGTAATGACTTTTTAAATATTTGGGGACTAATTATAACAACGCAGGTTCCGATTGAGTGTTTTCTCCGTTCGCTTCAGTTTTCTCGGCTTTCCCACGTAATTATATATTCAGGCATGACGATATAAATCATTATTTACCAGCAACTCATCAACTGTCTATAATTGAACGAGTACAGATCACATTAAATTTAAGTCATAACCGGTTGTATTTGATCAAAAGAATAATATATTGCTCCAATTGATTTTTATCACTTTCATGACAAAATGTTTATGTTAGAGAATCTATTATTTCTGTTTCCACATTTTACCCTTTGTATGATGCAGGAAATGGGCATTTGCGTTTTATTCTGACTATTACACGCTCACTTTTTTCGTACAGTATTTTCCGGAATTCAGTGGCATGGATGGAGCGAAGCACAATTAATTATTAATAGAGCTTTCCAGCTCTCCAATTTTTGCTCCACAAAATCAGCTTATGTTCATCTTGTCAATGTTTTTGCACCACAATGAGTTCTCGTATTGAAAAAATTGGAGCACACACCCACAGCTCTTCAATATGAGGCAAAATAAATATCGGCACTACTTGATGGTGCAGTACTGTATATGACAGCCAAGCAATAATTCTTAGCAATAAGAAGCTTAATAATAAGCAATAAAGTCATTTTGTGCGCTCAAAGGTAAAAACATCCTAAGGCAAACATTCTGTTGAGGCTCCTTCTGCGCTTCTTAGATCATTGAAATATAGACTACCAGATTTTATTAATTATTATGACTGATTATGGATATTGTAGATAATATGAAGACTCCAATAAATTCCACACGCACACAGGAAAAATGAATGTGTCAAAACTTCTCAATTTGATTTGATGTAAATATTGGACGACTTATTAACTCATCATGTACTGTACAGTATACACAGGACGTCCATAGAAAGCGGGTCGGATTTTTTTTTTTCGTTTTATTGTTTCATTTTTAAAAGGGGAGCTCTCTATTGATGTAGAGCTGATTGCATAATATTCGCCACAAAATATGCGAGCCTTCCGGCTTTTCCGCTGTAAATTGACGTGCGATAATGTGTTACACAACAGGTCCGACACCGCTGAAAAATTCAGATTTCGGGGGAGAGGCAAAAATTAATAAGGCGAGCAATCAATTTTTCCGTGCAAAATCATTTGGCGTAAACTAGATGGGGGCAGAGCCGACACCTGCTTCAAACCTGAATTAATTCAGCGCCGTTTTTTTAAATATTCCCAGCGGCAATATTGCAAATGTACAAACTGACCGCGATATTTGACGTGAACAAAGCTGGGAAGTTTTGCAAAAATTGAAGTTTATTTCCAGGGAGATAATTCAGTTGGCATCCTTTGATTAGGGTGCGTTTGGGAACCCAGCAAAATAATATCGCGCTTTAAATGCACATCATGATCGGATTAGTCGGAATTTAAATCCCCTCCCATTGAGGCGTCTAAAGCCAGCCCATGTCGTGTTAAGTCCGACCCGGGATTCACAGGGTGTCATTACAAGATGCGATGCAGTCGGTACGTGGCTGAGGGCACGTCATCATTAAACGGGGACCTCTATCTGTCATGCTGTCAAATGCACTTCGGCCATACACAGGGCATAATAAGCCCTGTGACGGAAGGAATCATCATTAGCGAAGATAAACGACAAAGGATTAAACCCTATTCCTTATATTTAAAAAAATTAAACCTCAAAAGGTTGTTCCGCTCTTACAATTTAAATATTTCGATTTTGACCCCAATTTATCAAATTTTTTTGCTCACAAACAAAGCGGTTGAATCAAAATCTTGTATTGGCAAAATGTTTCAGATTTTTGCGCACTATTTGTATCTGCGTGTGGACAGCCCTTTGATGGTCCCCATGCATGCAAAGGATCCCAGGAGATAAGTTGACCCCAGTGATGTTGGGATCACTCGAATTACCACACAGAAAGTGAGCTCAATTACTAGTGAGAGAAACCGATTAGGATCGAGATATATCAGGGAACAAATCCCAGGAGAAAAATTTGAGACCATTTTTTTGCCGGTTGTTGCTTTCGTTTGGTTGTATACAACCAGACGAACCAGCAAAAAAAACTTTCAAAGAGACAGACATTTTGGCTATATATAGCCAAAATGTCTGTCTCTTTGAAAGTTTTACAACTCGAGTAAAAATTCGCTCTACAAGAAGTCAAAATCGATGCGGTGAAGTAATTTAAGGCGGTCCTTAGTTCATCAGCACCTCCAGGTTTAATTAACTATTCTTGTTCTGAAGGTTCACTCAGTGCTGCTTTGTTCTCCGGCAATATTAGAAATGTGGCCTTAAGAGCTGTCACCTTATAAATCGCATAAAAATGGATTTAGTTCTCAAAATCTCAGCGCATACGAATTACATTCTATAAAAAGCTGAAAGTTAATTTATTTTTCAGCCCTTGGATATTGTTTCATATATAATTTACATTTATTTCTTCTGATCGTTGATCTGGGGAGGACACAGTATTAATTGGTTTTCTGCGATTTAAAATATTATCCTGCACATTTTTGCAAAATTAATCCAGTGCCCTTGCCCTGCATTCAAGCTTATTAGTTGAACTTCCTGTCCTCCCGTGCCTGCAAAGTGCGTATAATAATTGCAGCATCCGTCAAGCCATGCTAATATAACTTCCGCGCGTGTATACTATGCTGTTGACGGAAAACTGTCCAGGCAAAGGGATGCCATTCGCTAAAAAAATTGCAAAATCTGCAGGCAACTCCGGCTTCCTCATTATGCATCTCGTATAGTATAATATCCTCTGGAGAAGTAAGAGCAGCTAGGGCCGTATAATAAACGATCGCAGTGTCAGACCTCATCAGGCACTTCATCAGTGTTTTCTGCTTTCTTTCTCACAATTTGCTTCCAACTCAAGCCGCATTTCCATTCTTCATTGCAGCCTTGCAGTACAGACCCGTGCAAAAGTGATTTTGCAAAAAAAATGCAAATCACCCGGGTACACAGTACGTTTCATTAGGAATTTATTCGAACTAAAATCACTAAGCAACTATTGAAAGTTGGCAAAAAATTTTTAGTCATATTTATTGTTTTAAAAGTGAGATTGACTAGGTTCATATACGGTATATTTATTTATTTAAAAAATGAGGTTCATCTGACTCCAAGTCGATTTAAAATGATTTTCCGTTTAAAATTTAAATTTTGAGCCGACTTTGCAAAATTTATGGCTGCGCACTAAATTCCTCACACTTCATGGGTAGCTTCTTTTAATTAGAATTCTCCCTCCGTTGACTAATCAAGTTACACATTTTGCATATGGTACTAACATGCTGCTGCCCTCGAATTATTAGGAGACGACTCAATAATAGCGCTTGGAAATTACATTGTCATGTGTGTTCGTAAAAGAAAAAAAAAAAGAGTTACACTGCGCGGTGTAAATCACTTTAAAATCGAGCGCAAGTCATATAAACTATTCGATTTTCCAGCCCCCACCCCCAGATCGTATAATTTCTGAGCGATCGCATCGGAAAACACTCAAACGGATTTTTTTTTTTCTTCTTTTCCTTAGGGTTATGCAACAACGTTCGTATCCTTTTACGACCGCATTTGGACCCGTAGATACAATCCCTTCTGATCCTAAAACTGTCCTTTTTTTCCTCTCCCAGGAGACCGTAAATCATTGGCCAGCATTACACTGTCAAGAAACATCGTATTTTATTCAATATTATATGGCTAAAACGACCCGACACTTTTATAATAATTACTAACAAACTTAAACATTTCGTCACAATGTCATCCAAATTTAAAGCAATTTCCTCACAACGTCCGTCCAAAATTTCGGCACTTTCCGGGCGGTTCATAAAGGAGACAAGATCTAGCAATGTTGACTCCGGAAGTTCCAAGCTCGCCGTTTAGATAGAACCAGGATGAAATATAAGCATGGCCAGAAGGGGTTAGCACGAAAAAGGAGCTAACAGGGCCATTCTGGCTGAGCTATATATGTTACTACTCCTGAGGGAAATGGCAACCCGTTCTTCCCACTTCATCCCGGATCTGCCAACCGCAAAAACCAATCAATTTTGGACGCGAGAGTTATGCCAGAAACCACTGAGCCAATTTAACACCTTCCAAAAAGTGTGTGGTTCTGACCGCTGACAAGTTAAGTAATGTAGCTGACCTGAAGATTCGCAGAGGATCCGTTCTTCGCACGGTGATTTACACATAAAAGAAATATAAATCGGTCATTTTGAAAATTATTAGAATTTATTATATGCTGTTTGGTGTCTTAATAAATTCTAAATTTTAGGTACTTATACTCAAAAAGTTGCAGTTTTCGGACTTTTCCCTCGCAAGACGTCAGTGTCAGGGAGCATATGCTACATAAGAGGCGGAAACATTCGATTTCCGCGTCTCTCTGTTTGGGGCCGTTGCCAAGGCTGGCGGCCATCTTGAAGTGTGGGGAA
>KZ538404.1:6904-73908 GCA_000934665.2 Catajapyx aquilonaris
CCCCCCCCCCCCAAAAAAAAAAATACCGGGTAGGGGGAGGGGGGGGGTGCATATTGCATCCGTCCCGGCATCCCCTTTCGGTACAGTAGGTGGGTAGCAGTCTGAAGTGAAGCTGAGCAGGGCGGGGTGTAGGTTATCGAGTGCGCATGCTGGTTTGGGTGGATGGGTCCAGCCAGCACACGCCGGGAGTCTGGGCTTCTCTAGTCCGGACACGGCCGAGGAAAGGAAAACCGGACGAGGGGGCCCCAACTGGAGAGCCTCGACTACCACTATTTCCCCGCCTCCCCCTCCCTCCCTCCCTTCCCGCCCCTCCTTACCACTCCCTTCTCCCCCCACCATGTATCGTGTGACCTTGCAGTTTTGACCTAAGCCGACCTTGACCCGAGTGACCTTGCTGAAGAACCAGAAACAGATATAGAAAAAAATAATAATAATAAGAGAGGAGGGATATCGTGCGCGGGATATTCGGATTGTGGGTGCCCCGGTAGTTTGTGTGCGGCGTGTGAGTGACTGCTAAATGCCGGTAAGTGCAACAATGATGTGTATATTTTTTATAGTGGTTGTAGCCTATGCAAACGACTAGAAGCGACCGCGACAAAGGGGAAGGGGAGCTCGGTTTTCCCTAACCCGAAGTGCCACTAATTGTGTGCACGAAAGGCGTCGCATCTCAGTCGATCGAAAACACCCGAGCCCGTCACCCCCCTTTTTTTGGGGAGCCATACCGGTCTGGCCCTGCAGCAATGTACAATGTACACGCTGCACCAAAAAAATATCTGGTCAACGACCCGTATCAAATCCGAAGCAAAATGTCGCAAACTAAGGTTGTCAAGTGGCGAAAACAATCACCGTTGAGGACCTAGAGGAAAGCGGTTTGTGGGGTGAACGTGACGTTGTAGTTTTTAAAAGCC
Organism: Catajapyx aquilonaris; assembly: GCA_000934665.2. Lineage (NCBI taxonomy): Eukaryota > Metazoa > Arthropoda > Diplura > Dicellurata > Japygidae > Catajapyx > Catajapyx aquilonaris. The sequence continues at coordinate 7,813 of KZ538404.1, forward strand.
TAGACAATTCCTACGGGAGGTTTTATAAGCTTCACAAAAGATAGGACGTAGTGCAGCCTGTTGCATGATTCATGTGGCTCTTTCCCCCTAAAGACCAATGCATTACAATGCGGCGGACATGGCCAACATTCCTAACCGTCAAGCTCAAGCCATGCAAGTGGTAGGCCTAGATGAACATGGTTCAAACTTGACCCGAACGAACGGAAAGAAAGAGGCAGTAACATAGCTACGATGTTTTATTTTTCACTTAGTTAAATCACTTTGGGGGTCGACAGGGTCGACGGAAATCACAGTTCATTTTCGGCTTGATGGAGATCCTACGTGGGGGCCATAAAAAATTATGGCTGGGTTGCAGGGAACAGGTTAATAAAGATCAAAAAGTTGGATACGACTAAGATCAGTAGTGTTTTCAGAAGGACTGCAACAATGTCCGTTTGATGCAAATATTTCATGGATGTTTACCTGAAACCATTATCTGTAGTCATTCCGTAAGGAAATTAAGCTCAACCTCAAATGTCAAACACACAAAGACTAAAATCAAAGGCAGATGGAATCACTGCACCACTCTTGGGAAAGTAGCTGCAAATATCTGATTCTTTGGGTCCTCCAACTTATTGCGGCAGTGAATTTTAGAATCTGCACTGGTTTTGGAAATAAGCGATAATGAGGCTGCTAGAGATGGTGTCAATCAAAGCAGGGGTAAATAGAGTCGCATAATTATCGTGAATTCAACCTGAGCTGGAGGTTTTTTAGGAAATGTACTCGTCATTTAATGAATACACTCTGGCGAGGTAATGTTTTCCACGAACTTAACAAAGAAAATTGGACCAAATAATACAATGTGGCTAATGAAAGGACCAGATTGAAACTGTGTTCGAGAATGAGTACTTTTATTCTTCTTCTGGTCGTGTTCATCTTATGACGTCCTTGATCTGTGATTAGGAACGAGAGTATTGAACATGAGGGTAACCCTTGAAAATCGATATCCACGGAAAAAGTTTTGCAGTTAATTTTGTGATAGCTTTGTTGTAATCAAGCACTCTTTCTGCCATATTTTGTCGAAATTAATTTGCGATCAGAAGAGACTGATCTTTTGTATGCGTACAATTTCCACGTAACTGACTTTATTGAACACGAATATATTGGTAAAGCAGTTTAGTGCGCATTGTACTAACATGACGTTGCTGGGTTAAAAATAAACAGCCAACCCATTGACATCTCAACATTTAAATCTCTTAATAAATAATAATAATATTATTATTGTAATATCCTGGGGTAGTGGTTTCACTCCCAATGGGGGTATATCACACGGACCTTTATTTAGCCATATGTGTACATTTGGAACCTATTTTTGAAGCGCCCGGGCCCACGGGCAGGATGACAGGAGGGAATGTGCAAAGTGCAGTGGGCTGTCGTGGGTGAGGTCATTTTGTGAACTCCCCCAAGTTGTTAGTCTAAGGCGGTCTAAGGAGTCCCACCCGAGACGAAGCCAGAGATGGCCCAAACTCTGCCCGAGATGAAGAGGGTGACCCCGGGCTGGGATCGAACCAGGGATCTTAACATCCGTGGGCGCGTGCGTTACCGCAGCGCCACTCCGCCTCCCTTAAATCTCTTAATTAAGAAACAGCTCGTCTTGAACAGAGCGTGTTACCTCTAAAGTGAAAAAGTGCTATCGACCAAATATGGTTGCGGACACTCATTCTTTCGAGTGAGTGCGACTACCTGTGACACATGTCTCACTTGTCACAGGACATGCGGAAAAACCAGAATCCGGAGTCATGTTTGGCCGACTCATCAATTAATTATGAACTCTTGCGAGGTAATGATTTTCAATCAACTAAAAAAAATAAAATGGATACAATTACGCTACGTCTATTAAACTTGTAGCTGTGTTCAAGTATGAGCCCTCACCTAGAGTTCATCTTATGACGTCCTTGATCTTAGATTAGGAACGGGAGTATTGAACATGAGGTCAACCTTTGAAAATCGATATCTACGGAAAAAGTTTTCCAGTTATATATGATACATTATTGATTTATGTTACTTATTGCGAATACCTCTGCTGTGTCGCAATACTCGTGGGGAACGCAAAGGAACTGAAATATTTTTGTGGCCTTTTCTCCCAAGTTTGAATCCTTTTATATTCAAGAAAAGTGGCATTGGAGGCATGGAAATGGTGTTGAGCGTGCCTTTTATCCTGGTCAGGGCGATTAACTAAGCACCTCTTTTGTACTGCATGGAAGGCGACTCTCCTGGGGCTGCAGCTCGATCGAAATACCGAGTTTTCCGAACATGCCAGCCCGAAGTCAATGCTATTCAAGATTTTTGACTCATTATAACTAACCTAGGAGTAACCCATGCACTCTAAAGACACCAATTGACATCTACCAAGTGGTTGGCTTTAAAGAACTTACCAAAGGCCACAACCTACCCGATTAAAGATCCCAAAGGAGCATCCAATTTTTTACAGCGTTTTCCCAATGTCCGAAGAGGGAGGAAACCCCATTTGCTTGGACGTTATTTCGCTAATATGGCGTTTAGACCTACGTTGTTTAGAAATCAGGGCGTATTGAAAGAGTATCAAGCGGACTTTATGGTATGCTGTAATGGACAGTAAAGATAAAAGAATCAGGAAGGGGTCTAAGAACCGCGGGAAGGTCAAAGCAACCGTGTCATTCCTGCTGACAACGAGGATGATATGAATAATGGTCTTTCATCGATGCTCTCATTATTGCTAGGCCTCTGGCTCAGTTTGTGAATATTATAATGCTATTTCTGTTGCCCCCAAGAAAGTTAGCTGATTAATGTGTATTACAGAATTAGTGATGAGGCCGGACAGCGTGTTGTAGGTCATAAAATTGTGGATACGATACATTTTTATACGACATTAATTAACATCTGATCATTGGTAACTGTTACTAAATTATTAACAGCCTATTACTGCTCCGGGTCAGGTACAGACTGAACATTAGATGTATTTTTCTACAGCCGCATGCCATAACCGCTGTTAATTATTCCGTCGATAATGATTGAATAATTCATTTCATTATACCATTGCGGATGTGACTGTGCCTGCAATTATAATATTTTAAAAACACGCCCTGAATCTCATTATGGCCTAGGTCTTGGTTAGAAATGGTCGAAAAATGTCAACTAGATTATTTGGAACCTGGCAGCCAATATGCAACGGTGATGACGAGGTCTACATATAGGCTGTCACATTTCAATATTTGCCTTGACGCTAGTAGGCCTAATAAAAACAACACGAATGTTAATAGTGTCAACACTGTTCATTACAAACTAATGCCGTCCATGAAAAGTCCTTCCATTAACCCAGAACGACAAACGATATAATCCAATGATCGTAATGGGAAGGACACTTTTCACCCTCGCGCCGTACAAATTGCTCTGGCGATGCAATTACCTGGTTGGGAGTCGAGAGACGTTGTTTTGCAGTCGAAGAGTTGAAGAGAAAAAGAAGTTGGGGGGGGGGGGGGGNAAAAACCGTTTCCACGCATAGTACGCTTCAGTCTCCATTTCCATCACCCACGGAGCTTTGCGTATTGCGATTTAGTTTGAAAATTGTGGAAATGGATGGATGAGTGCGTGACTTGGGTCTGCCACAAACGAGCCATACCAAATGAAGTGATGAGAAAAGTATAGCACACTTGTGGCGCCTCCTGGTAAAGCAACTTGGCTGCGAAAAAGTGCATCATCTAGAAATGTGAGGGATAAAAAATAATGAAATTCTTTTCATATTATTTGGGACGCTCTCGATGGTGCCTTGGAAATGCAGGGTGCATAATAATTCATATGGTTAGGTTGAGCGATTCGACTATCCGTCAAAAATATTGCGGTGTTTTCGTCATGGCTGGAAACTTTGCTAGTTGCTTCCACAACATTCGGAACTTTCCAGGCTCAAAAAAGAACTGTGCACACTTAATATCCTAAAGTGCACGATATTACAAGAATTACGTCTTGATTCATTCAGAGTATAGATTTACTTGACTTTTTTAAAAGTGTTAATTTAGTATAGAGACGCCTTAGAAATCATTGCGCGGAAGTATTGTTGACTTTTTAGGTGTTCCATATGAGCAGGACGTGATGCATATTTAGCACCGTCACATCCACTCCCGTTGGCGAACGACAAAATGTCACACTGCATGTCATGGCCTTTGTCAACTGGGAAGCTTGCCAACAAGAAAATCTCGCGTATACATTTAAAAAAAGTGGATCATATCCTGAAGCACGTCAAAGTTCATACATGTACCCTTTTATAATGTTCTGGGAGAACAGGGGGTTACACTCTTTCTACGTTGCACTCAGCAAAGATGAGCGCAATTACACTATGCAATTATTTACGGTTTTATGTACTTCACACTACCGCATTTTATTATTAATAAGATGAGGAGGGTATTTTCGAAGTGAGCCCTCCTGGTTTTACACATGCATCGCATAGTGCTTGGTATAATGCTGTGTCAGTGCGGTACAACAGCGGATGAGACGCCTGCACTATATTCTACAACAACAAACAACAGATGCATAATGTTATGCCTGCTCAGGTCAGATCATTTTGAGAACACCCCTCTCATATACAGAGTAATCAAAAATTTTGTCCGACTAATGACTATTTATTGGCACTAACTACTAATTTGAGCAGTTATCAAATGTATTATCTAGGGCTAACGGAATCATCTAAGTATTTCCGATTAGCTCCTGTTTTTGGCTTACTGGAACAAACTGCAGATGAGGCATGAAAGTCCACTATAGCGGCAGGTACCAGTAATGAAATCTCTTTGGTACGTGTGAACTTATGTGTGAGCATATACCCTTTACTGCCTTTTATTGACTTGGAGTTGAAAGTAGCTCTTTACGCCGGCGGCCGCTGATGAGCTGCGCGGCCAGCGAGGAAACACATTTGAGTCAGCTTCATGCTCCTCGCAATTCCCGGCCTTTTCATAATTTTCAAGAGCTGCTTCATTTTCAACCAGACTACTCCTGACTAACTCATGATATTCATGAATTCTGGGGGGATTCAATCGGTGAGGATATTTTGCACAAATACTCCTTTTGTGTGCGGTACTTTATGCAAGGAGACTATTTGCAGGCTCATTACGCGTATAAGTCAATTAGATGTCGTAGAGCCGATTTGCTCTAATCTTTCAGTGGAAGAACCGCCAACCAGTCATGAATAAAAATCATGTACAACAACGTACTGTACATGACTGACTGGCAAAGTTAGTATTGATTGGGTATAGTGTAACAGTTGACGGTATTCCCTTGTGTATACATGGAAAAATAGATGCCTTGACAAGATGTTGATGGTATCAATGATTTCGGCGACCAAGAGCATATTTTTCAGCTAGATATTATGACTTGTGTTTATTGCAGCATATTTAATTTGACAATTATTGCAATTGAGAGTACTGAGAAGTATGGTAAAATATTGATAAAAATAATATGGTGTTATTCCAGTGAAACTTTAGGTTTTCTGTAGGCATCCACATCACATACGGTATTCTAGTAACACGAATCGTACCGAAGGACATCCATTATCATACAAAGAACTGTTTTATAGTACCGTTTATATCTACTGTACATAACGAGGTAATAGCATGATTATAACTCCAGTGTTACATGTCACTGTCTCCTCCAATTTGCGTTTGATAAAATTTGAAAATTGCAAATGAGGTAATCAGCTAATGTTGCTGCTGCAATTATGCATGCGCAATTGATTATTGTCGTCTGCTGAAATACACACACCCCATGAGTTTTCTTCAACTTCATAATTATAATTATGTAATTACTATATTTTTGACACCCTTATATATTTATAATCAGTAATGTATTAACATTCTGTATTAAGGTTATGATGAATGCAGGCCGAATATGTAGAATACTAACCGTATAAGAGTCGTAAGTCATTTGCACTCACTCCTTATGAGATAAATTGCTTTCAAAATTTTTTCAAGGAGGTTGTAATTTCTCTATCGCAAGATGGATTCGACAATTCTAAAGTACCTTCGATAACTACCTTATGAAAATATGCCTAACTCAACCCGAATGTGATTATGATAGTTCTGCATGTAATTGTTCATATTAATATTAATCAATTATTAATAACAGTATTTTCTGCCTTTTCAAAACATTCCCTAACGACAAACAATTTCTCTACCGCAGATAGCAACTGTGTAAAGTAGGCCACCGTCCAACCAATACAAATGCTTAGGTTACCTATCTGCTAGGATCAGGGATGGAAAAAGAACCGCTTCTTTGGGCGGTAAGCGGTTCTTTTTCTATCCCTGCACATGGAAAAAAGAAGCGCTTCTTGGAAGGAAGCGGTACTTTTTCCATCCCTGGCTAGGATAAACTCTTACGAAGAAAGAGTAATATCGAGTAATATTCTTCTCACTGTTTTAGCGTTTTGACCTGTTGAGTAGGTCTACCATCTGTCAAAGCAGCAGACTCTAGACTGAGTGACTTCAAAGTTGTTCTATCGGCATTCAGAAGTCGCTTGGAAATGCAGCATATACCTGTAGCTCTACATTTCCCATTGCCGGTGGGGTCAAGACGCAATTTTTAATGAACAAGTTACCGAAAACTTCTATGGGAATCATTTTCAAAAGCCCTGCGGCTGTTCTGTAAGTTTGACTCTGTGGTCTTGCCATAACGTAACAGGTGATTGCCATAGAGCGCAAGCACGCTGCACCTCGTCCGTGTTACTACTGTAACAGTGTTTTGTTATTGTTTCCTAAAAACATAATCGTGGGCTAATAGAGGCTGAAAACAACGATCAAATTATTGGAATCCTGCAACGAAGCTATGCAATATCCAACTCCTGTACAGGGAATATTCTGTAGGATCTATCACACGCACAGAAATCCTGCTAGAGGTGTAATATGCCATAGCATATAAGATATACCCGGTACTCCCAATGCTACCATAATTAAGCCTTAATTGCCAGCCGTCACACCATACTTAAGCCTTGCAGTCAAAAATGATGGAGAGTATTTTGATCTTAGAATAGGCTAAACGCTAAGTGACCGCCCTTCCTAAAGGAAATACGGGAATTACTGACCACCCTGCATAGATAGTGGGCATCTGCATGAAACCTTTATTGTATTTTTAAATGCGCATATACTACTACGTATAAGTATACGGTATATGATCTTTTCTGTAACGTCCGTAATCCATGAGCATAAAGAGTGTGGGTTCAAGTGCAATGTCTGTGTATAAGCCCATTTTACACTCGGATAGGTAGGTGGACAAAATTGCCACCCAAGGGAAAGGCGGAGAAACCCCCAACTCCGCACACATTATACAGAGAAGCCAGAGATCCATAACATGAAAATAATCCTCCCATCCGTTAGCTCGAACTTACCTCTGCGGCGCGGCCTGCGCTTCGGCTCTCCAATGTATCATTATAAAGCGCCATACCATTATTACACGGGACAACGACCCTTTTCAGTTGTTAGACCACTGTTGATGTATCGCGCACTATAAAGTCGTAGATAGCGATCCCATTGACTAAATTATTTGAATGTAATATTTTTGAAAATGCAGGGTATTGAGTAATCTGGAAAGACTTGTAGAGTGTCATATCACATTATGCTTCGGTGTATTTAATGTCAAATACGTGCTGATATTTAGTTCACTGCAATGCAATAAAATAACCCAACAGAACAAGGGCCAAAGTCCAACGGAATAGAAAAAAATGGTGCGTGTGGAGAGTAAAATAATTGTTTGACTCAAAACTAAATCGAATTACTGATTACCTCATTAGAAATAAACCTGAAAGTACCATCCCAACAATAACAGTTATTGTGCTTCCAATTCCGTGAACAGGTGTACTTTAATAATTCCAAATTGATTACCGTTGACTTCGAAATTGCTGTATTGGGCCATTAAAGTCTGATTAGAAGAAGCTTCTGCTGTTTCTACAGGCCTACATTATACAGTACACTGTGTGCTGTTATGCCTTTAGCGTAGCTAGTTTATAAATTCTTCACATGAAATTATGATATCAATAATGGCATCATTGTATCAAAAAGTCAGAAGCTGATAGTATGCTGGGACAGGATATAATCAAAGTATCTGGAGTATTGGGACTTTTATTACGTGCTGACATTTTTCACCTGCGTGGAAATATTTCATTTCGATCATGTCGTGACGTTATTTATTTAAGGCCAAGGGAAAGTCAAACACTTTGTCGTGAGTCTCGTGACTAACTCTGCGGACACTGAAAAACTCTGCAGGGAGGTCTCTCTCTCTCTCTCTCTCTCTCTCTCGACAGGACAAGTTGAAAATCCCTTTTGTTCAATCATACTGTGGTACGCGGACAAGTGGGTAACCACTTCGGTACTCCGGTGTACACCTGCAGTGGTATACTCCCAGGTACTCTTCGGTACTCCTTATAGGTAGGCTACTCCTTGGTACTCTTCGGTACTCTTCGGTATTCCTTGAATTTGGTACTCCAGTGTACACTACAGTCGAGTGGTTAACCCCTTGTACGCGGAACACGAGGAAGTACAGTACACTTTGAAAGGTTTGATTTCAGTGGTCCATTGTATAGGACTGGAACTAGAATGTCTTTTGTCATGATCTCATGCCTATCTCTCTACACATAAGACATGACATGAACAACCTAACACAAGTAAAGATGACAACGGCATCAACAATATAGCTCAAAAATGCTGCTAAAACTAGAGTTTAATGAAAATGTCTCGGCAGCCATGGCTAAGCCAAAGGGTTAACCACTCGACTAAAAAGTGTACACTATAGTACCAAATTCAAGGAGTACCAAGGAGTGCCAAAGAGTACCTAAGGAGTACTGTACCTGGGAGTCCATCACTTGCAGGTGTACACCGGAGTACCGAAGTGGTTACCCCCTTGTGCTGAGCAATACCTATGTATACTCGATAGAATATGACTGAATTATTAGGTTATATTAGACTCCCTCTTTACAGGAACTCAATATATTATTGTAATATTGTACAATACTGATAATTTTGGTTTGGACTGTTATATTTCATCACGTTGACTTTTCTTTTGATGTCACTCTCTCTGGTAGCCTATTATTTTCGATATTCACTCAAGAAGCTAAGAAGTAAGAAGATGTTAGTCGTTATTGTTGCTTTACGTTATATGATAAAGTATATATACAGGGTGTATCTGAACTCGGTGCCCCGACGTATGTGACTGCCTTCCTAGCCACCAGAGGATCAACTTATGTAGAGGAGTCATTGTGTCTGGGCAGCAGCATTACTGAGATACACTCTTTAGCGATTTTTGCCTAATCGCTCCTTCCGACTTTTAAATAGAATTTTCTGGTGTAACTAGCCAAAGAGGCCTTACCACCTGTGGGCAACAAACCAACAAAGTCCGGCCCCCAGACCTTCCAGAGCCTTCTGACTGGGGGAGGGTTCGATGGGTGGCCTAACCGACAGGATATTTTGTACTACATGTTTGCGGCCAATTATCTCCGTAATGCGGCGGCCAGACATAATGACTCCTATACTTAAATCGATCCTCTGGTGGCTAGGAAGGCAATCATATACGTCGGGGCACTGAGTTCAGATACACCCTGTATACCTTACTGTAGGAGAAGCGCTTTTGTGGTATAAAAAACCCTTAATGAGGCGGTATTATTTTCTTTGCCTATATGATAGACCGCATGACAGCAAGGAGCACTTCAAAGGCTGCATTATACAACGTTTTAAAGCGTTTAACTGTTCATTTCGCCATTCACAACATTAATCGATTTCCTCTGTAAGTAACAGATGTCAGTTTCCCAGAGAGGCAGCTCATATCGTGCACGACAACGATCAAGAGCCTACGGTCATTTGAAAATTCAACTACAAAATTGTAGCCGAATATTACTTCCTCGATGAACTGAAATATTGTCTGGGGGCTCACTAATGACATAAACGAACCGTGATGTGAACCATATTGTATCTGTTTTCAAGGCATTGTATTGTGATGCATGGAAAAAAAGTAATGAGTTGATGGATACGCAAAATGCTTATCTATATAGAGGCTCATCAAATAGCCGGATACTTCACAAAGCTGTGCTGTATATCCAGTCACCCATGATGCTGCATGGATTATCAAGGGGTTCAGTAAGCCTATATAGAGGTAAATGAAGCTATATCACTTCAAATTAAAATATTACAAATTAATCCTGTCAGTGGTATTACGTAAGTGAAGAGGTGGAAACAATGCCTCGAATACCTTGAAAACAATGGTTTCTTTTTTAAAAAAGTTGTATGAAAGAAAATTAAATTCTAGATCTAGTGAGTTAGCTTTTTTGATTAATAGTACGTGAATAATATTCCAGGTGGGCATTCAGGCTGTTTAGAATGAACATGACAAGCTGGCACGCTGATACAACAGATATTCCTTGTTTTGCAGTGGTTAGGATCTCCCTCACAATGAGCTCGTTGGGTATTCCTTCACATATTCATGTAATACAGTATAGGCCTGTAATAAATTTAATACAAGTGACATACACGACTTTGCCTCCATTCTGACACACATGGAAAGTTTGGTCAACTCCAGACATCAATACCAGAAGGAAAGTACAGTTCTGTGTTAAAGGACGGAGTGCGTTGCAAAGAAATAGCTTAACTTCTACAGTATACTTGGTCAAGGAAGGTAAGCTGCTAGTTCAGAGAGGCAGCCCAGACCTTTTATATGAAACGGCCAGTTTCACTCGTCTGCTGGAATAAATGACACGAAGTTATTTCAAATGGCTTTGCTTCACTTTTGTCACAATGTCTCTTCCTCCAGAAACTACTCATCTGAAAATATAGCTGCACCATTGTATGATACAAGCTTTCTAATGTACAGCATGTAGCCAATAATATATAGCACGGTGCCTGTTTCTATGAAATAAATGATAAGAGTCGATTCATGCAACACTGTAGTGCTGCTAAGAAGTGATTGCTCCATGAAAAGGGCGTCAGATGCAGCAGGCACTTTGCAGACTCCATATATAAGTTCGTCTGGCACCTGGCAACTTCACCGGAAGCCTGTGGCGACATATGCTCCGGGAGTTGTAGACGACTTTCGGAGTTAAGTTTCCGGTGTTTAAAGGAGTGCCGGCCTCCGTTTAAGTAAAGTTAAGACTTGGCTACCAAGTGACGCTAATTGGTTGTAGGTTAAACGCGGGATTGATGAGGCTAAATGGGGAGAATTTAGCAATTCGGAGGCAAATGGGGGAGACTTCCGGGAGGCAAATCTCTGGCGGCCTGACGTCCGCCTCCATTACCACCATTGGAGGCTCCGGCCAATTGGGATCCGGGGCTGCTAATTTGGCTCGGATAGTTTCTTCGCCTTTAAGGAACTTGGCTGGACATATTTCGTAGACCTGCTGTATTTCTGGGAAAATATGAAGGAGGGAAAGGGCGTGGGATTTCACCAGCTGTTTCGTGCCACTTTTCACACTTGCTGTTTTACAGTATGTGCTGCTTGTAGTTTTTTTTTTAAACCGACAGTCATACTGGATTGGAATCATAATTCTGGATGTACATAATTATGAAGGTTGTTATATCACGAATCATGGTGACAGGTTTTCAGTGTAAAGCATTAATAGCCAACATGATACCTTTATTCGATTTATTCCTACCTAAAGTGTTTCGGTTTTTTTCCAGTAATTTCCCTAATTATCTGCAGGATACTAAAATGTGCATGACCTCTACCACCATCTCTCGGGGGTTGAGTTCTCAAGGGAAATGCTATTTTCCAAAGTATTGCACTAGCTTTCAGCAGCAGGAGGGAGTACGTCAGTCCCTGACCTAACCAACCCTAGACTGCTGCATAACTATTCTCTCCTGAGTCCAGCAAGTACTCCTTTAGACAGTATTGCCACATAGTGGAGCGGTGTTGTCATAAATGTCAGACAATTACTGCTCAAACTGTTACAACTCAGTAGCACACTGCTGTAGGAAAGGGAGTCATTCCTAATCCACATCTAATTTACTTAATATACATGCACAATATATGCATATAATAATAGGTCTACACTTACAATGCATAGATCAACTTTGATCAGAATATGAATGATTGTGCTGCATATCAAATTTTCTTCTGTAATGAATTTTAAAGAACACAAAGTGTCAAATGTGGAATCTATTTCCAACAAGGCCAGCTCAAAATAGGAACCCTGACTGAATTCCAAATTTGGAAATACTTACCTAGGGTTGAGAAGCACATTAAGATTTTTAGTGTTGATATGGATCCATAACGTGCCTAGACATTACACTTCTCTATTCCATCCCGTGTCCTCCTCAGAGAAGGAAAGTAGCCTGAGAAGCTATTCCTTGGCACGATCTAGTTTGTTGATTTGTCGGAGTGAAAGGATTTCAATGGAGTGTGACAATGACAGTCGGTGAAAGATCAGCGAGGTAATCGTGCCTTATCACTGCTTTGTGTCTTGTGACAAATGGGACCGGATGAAAATGGATTCTCTCGGTTTAGATTCCATTTCGGAATGACGGAATTGGTCGGATTTTTAGCCGAAATTTTGGCTCATTTCTCCCACTTTTGGTGTCGGTGTGTGGCAGGTAAAGATGGCAGACGTAGCAAAATGGCTGGCTGTGTTTAATGAGGCGGGCTCCAAGCGGACATGACAAATGGTCAGACCTAATGGATATGGAAGGAGAAGGTTCAGCCTCGGATTAATCATCATTAGGCCCTGGGTGCTAAATTGGTCCCGACTGCGGCGAGTTACGTTTCTTTCGTTCCGAACCGGCCTCCCTAAGCTGAGTTCAGAAATCAAAAAGTCCGTTCAGAGTCGAGTGACGTATAGGGTGGGCCGTCCATGCTAATTACGTCATGGCAGTGCAGTGGGAAGGTTCAGATTTAATGACGAACGTGCTTCGGTGGCTGGTGCCCTGATGCTACTGTGCATTCTCATTGCATCAAAAGCAGCATGCACAATTTCATATTAATCATACTATATAATTATTTTAACAGATTGTACAGTATTAATAGTATTTAGTAGATTGAAACAATTATGGAACAATGGCGTACGGAGGTGATTAAATTCAGTTTTTTCAGAATTTATGATGGTTACCGGTATGTTATAATTTTAAAATTCTGGGAGTTGTCATAGTGTCAACCGGTTACGATGAAAGTACTTCCGGTCAAGTATTAGTCAAGCACTCGTTATTTGGTGTACCCTGATGCATTTGCACGTGCCTCACAGAAGGAATTTGCTGCAAGTAGTGGCACTCACAGGCTTGACCAAAGAACGAGTGTCCACTACAACACGGTATTTGGACGATAGTGCAGTATATCACTGTCAATTTTTGCCATGGGTTTCATTTTTGTAGCAAAACTGGTCGTAAACTGACCTAAATATCCGATATATTATCTGAATATTTTGGCAGATGATGGTGTTCTGTGCTGTTTTCATACGGATAAACGCTGTCGGATGGTCTTGTGTCCACTCTTGACACCACTAACCACCAGTCTCAAAATACAAATGGCACCTATGACATTAATGTTTGCTATCAACAGCACAGCCAGTACTGCTCCTATAATATCCCTCCACCTTTTTAGGTCAGTTTGTATATGTCAGAATATTTATCCCGCAGGAAGGATGGCACAAGTGTCGTTTCTACAATCAATTAGATTGATTAGAGCGTGAAACATAAGCCAGAGGGAGTTATTAAGCGTCCTCTGAAGCGCACGCATGCGGGGCATCCAAGCGGCGATTTTGCAGGAAAAATGATCTGGAAAATGCATACAAATCGATCGCGGAATGAATTCGGCGGTTGGGCACAGAATTTGCAACGGGCATTTTTGCAACCGAGTGAAACTATTTTGATTCTCTGCTTTTGTAGAGGGAAAATATTGAAGAGGGTTTTTTCCCCTGGCAAATAAATGTAGGACACAGTATTAGCACATGAATTGGCTTGGGATCAAGTTTTGCAGGGGTAATGTCGTTTGGGCAACAACCTGCCGCTGGCACTCTTCATTGCTGCCTCTAGCTAGGCTTTCGCAATGCATGTCGGTCTCTGCCCTTCAGCCTCTTGTTTCATAAATTCCGTAAATAGGTGAATCTTTTTTGCGTAGATTCCATCCCCATCTGTGTGTTTTTTTTGGAGGGGGGAGGGGGTTAAAGCACTGCCCAACAGTTGTGGCGTGTGAAACGGCCTACGCATTTGTGATATGCGCGAAATCATCCAATGTGCGTCATGTTAGCACATCGTTGTTTGAAGTTATGAATCACACAATGGCAAATAAAAACCCTAATAGCGTTGTGTCATTCTGCCAAGCGTGACATTGTCTCTTCTCAATACTGAAAACAAAGTTCTCATATCAGTCGCGTTAGCCGAACACAACATATACTCAGCCATGGAAACTATGATTGACGGTGACATTAATAATTATTCATACAATCGTCAGGGTGTTTATTGCAACTTTGATACTTGTGTCCGGATAGGTTTCAGCAATGTTGATTCGGATATAGAGCATCAGATGGGAGTAAGTGGCAATTTGATGCCATCCTGCTTGGAAGCCCATTACCGTGCGTATAAGTGTGTGCATGCCTACATCCAGAATCCTCTGGGCTTCTAACAGCATCCCAAGCAAGGAGCTCTTTTCAGAAACATCCGAATGGGGCTCGACAGAGCAGGGAGCTAAAGCTGCGTGCGCATCACACTATGGACTCCCACTCCGATCAATGCTACCTTCTACCCCCTTCAGTCCCTAAAGTACATGTGTATGGGTGTGTGTATGCGCATGGTTGTGTGTGTTTGGCTGTTTCAGAGATACTCGGGTTCACGTACGCCACCGTGCTCCTGGTTTCAAGTGAATGCGCCTGGTTTTTTTTTGGTTTGTTTGTCCTGAGGTAACGTGAATTTTGCGCTAGTGCGTCAAAAATGCGATACAGTGGTTGCCAGTTGGCCCCCCTCGTTTCAAATAACACGCTGTTCTGGTCCTTTCTGGGTTGATGCTCAATTTTAGTGTACGTCCGAGCGTGGTGTATTTCCCATTTGACAATCAGGAAGGGCAAAGAAAGTCGTCTTTTGAAAGTCTTGGGAGGGTTTGCCTTTACAGTCGACAGCACCCTTCGCTTTAGTTTCCTGCCTGTAAAGAGTCCTGCGTCCTAGGTCAGCGAGGTCACCCGAATGGACACAAATTGTCTTCATCGATCTCTCTCCATCCGGCAACCCTGCGTGTCTTTTGCCGTCTTGATGCTGCTCGAAAACTTAACGCTGAGGAAAATCTCTTTGGGCGGTTTTAATAGGCTCCCTAATGGGTTTTCTTGTCTCACTTTAGTAGGCAAAGTTGGACATCCTTTGTGCACCAGCAGTCATGGTGAATGAAAACAAGGCGCATTCACAACATGTTGCCACGATTACTTAAGCACTTGTAGCCGGGTGAACCACACATAATTGCTGTACCCAGCTGCATCGGCGCCGAAAAGTAAATCAAGCTAGTCGAGTGTCGATTTACCACCAGCTGAAGAAACTTTTTTTTTGCAAAAAAAATCTGAAACAGCCTGTATTCAGGACACGTGTCGTTGCTGCATCTCTGCATTTCCATTGGATTTTGCAAAGTCCGAGAAATATTGAATCCGGCGGAAACGATTTGTTCCAGGGGGGTAATTACAGGCTCAGGCGGCGAGATTGGAAACGCCTGACGTATGCGTAGACATAGACTCGCTCAACCGCATAGCTTTGATGCCGCTGGGAGTGGGCGGCCAATTGGAAATTCTCTCTTGCCCGGCATATATGCACTACTGTAGTATGCAGATAAAGCCCCAACCTTGCCTCACACGCCTGGCTACTTTTGCCAATTATTGCTTGAATTTTGCTTGACGGCCAATACTTGAGATAGTATTCAATAATGACAGTTTTAACCATGGGCGTAGGTTGCCCTTCCCCTTAAATTTTGGGAAACCATAAAAGTAAAAAAATATATATATAGATTCTTATAAAATATACAATAATGAAAAGCTGGTGACTTTAGTATCAGAAGTTCAATTTTGTTGTATATTCCAATTAATGTTTGGAATGTTTCCGCCCCCATCGGTCAAGCCTCCCCCCTTCCCAAAGTAAAAAAAAACTAATATCCTGGCTACGTCCAAAGTTTTAACTGCCTTTCTGACTGAAACATTCTACCTTAGCCTTATATTTTTCACCAGCGACGTAAAAGTAAGGCGCAGTAATTCGCTGTATTTGAAATGCTTCATGAGCTCATCAAGCAATCAACAGCTTTCGTCATTTTCCCGACTTCTTGACTATAACTGATCAACACAAAAGGTGCTGGAGTTGCGTAACTTATTTTTCGACACATTTTGTCTGCTAAGGGCTACGACTAATGTCCAGTATATCGAAAGCGTACATTTTTTCACTGAATGAAAACAGGAAAGCAGGCGTCCAGGAATCAACACAATCGAGAGGTATATTTCTTCTGATAAATTAAGAGGCGGAGGCAGGAAATATGATTCCTAACGTCCCAGTATAGCCTAACGTCCTTAGAGCAA
The DNA here is from genome assembly GCA_000934665.2 of Catajapyx aquilonaris. Taxonomy (NCBI): domain Eukaryota; kingdom Metazoa; phylum Arthropoda; class Diplura; order Dicellurata; family Japygidae; genus Catajapyx; species Catajapyx aquilonaris. Next base: position 24,311 of record KZ538404.1, read on the forward strand.
GATACCGTTGAAATCTCTCTGAAAAGACAGATATAAAAGATGCAATAAAAGGAGAGGGCAGACGAAGCATCACTCAACTGAGGACCCGTGTCGAGTCGAGCGTACAGTAATTATTGAAGACACTGGCGAATAATCATGGTATAAAAGGCCTCTCGAAGACTCAGTGGTCTCGTTGAAATGTCTGTACTCCTCTACATCAAATCCGTCAATGTTCCTCTCCGAATTAATTCTAGGTAGGTAACTATGCAGTAGAGCCCGTAGTAAAACACTTCTATTATCTGCCGGGTAATTAGCTGGGACCACTCATCAGTATGCTTGACGGATCGTCAGGCAAAGGACGGAGCAAACTACGACGCTTTTCCATTACCATCCAGGAATTAAGCATCAGGAATTGGAAATTTGTTCCCGGTTCGTGTAGGAAAAGTGGCGGCAGGGGAATTTTTCTCTCGTCTGAATCATGGAATCAAGCTTTCTTATCAATAGTCGGAGCTGGACTTAGATAAGATGGACAGCTCCTACTCACACTTTGCCCACATTGTCAACTCGACGAATCCAGGACGACTAGAAAGGGAAATTGAATTCAAAGATCCGACGCCATCCACTTGAAGCGATTTATTCCGAGACGAGCTTGTTCGCTACAGAAATGCCCACTTGTGGACATTTCTGGCGTTTGGATTAGTTCAAATATTGCCATGTATATCCCTGGAAAGTTGCCACGTGATACGGGCCCAATTTTTTTTTTTCCAATTACATCTATTTTTGTGGACCCAACTCTCAAGAATGGCCCTTGGGTGATGGGTACAAATAAAATTCGGGAGTGCTAGAGATTGCCCATTGATCATTTGCACCATTTTGAAGAAGAAATCCTCGAGATCAAGAGGAGACGGCGGCCCAAAGTCAGCACTTTGTAAATCCGCAAACTGCCATCCGGAAATTGGATTTGGAGGAGGCTTTTGTAAAACAGACGAGTACAAGAGAGTTTGGGACAGGGGGGGTGGGTGGGTGCTTGAATCAGTTAGAGACACTCCCTAACGAGAGATGCGATAATTGTATGCCTGTTCTGCCCCACTGCAACTGGAAAGGTGGCAGAGGGAGGAGTAAGGGACAATCCCTTTGAAGTGAAGGTTAGTCCATAATGCGAGGCATCCGGGAGATGCAGACTGCGATATTAATTCAATAGAAGCCCAGCATCAGACATGCGCTTTAAAGCCCCATTGTTTTCTATATGGGACCCCCAAACTACCTGCTTATTTTCAACACCCTGCCTGAATTATTTTTTTGTTAAAATTTTAAAAATATTTTTATAATGACTTGAAATTTAACTGTATAAGTGTCCTACATATAGGACGCTAGGCATGTGGGAAAAATCATCAATCAAATGCCACCTTGGCAGGATGAACGTTGCAACAAGAGGCGGGATACTGCAGATCGAATCATCAAATATGAAAAGATGTCGCCTGTTACTTTTCACTATAGTGTATGACGAGAAGGACGTGAGGGATCCAATTGGAAGGGAATCCAATTGGCTCCCCTGCGATCGGTAATTGAAGTCTTCTGGAGGGAGCCGGTGGGATTTACAATCGCCTCCTATTGGATGCTGGGATCGATTTCTTTCCTCCCGTTCGCGTTACATGACGGCGGGGGACATTTGACTATCCCCTTTTACACACGGATTCTGGTCCATGGATTGCTGTATCTCCTCCACTCAACGGGTGTTGAGGATTTCCTACCACCCAATCCGGATTTCGTTCATTTTTTTTTCTAGTCCTAAAGGGCACTTGTTGAGAGAACCGCGCCTGGTGTGGAAAAGCAACCAAACATCTCGACAATCACAGCGTGCTACTTTTTTGATGATTGTTACCACCGGGTTGTGCCGCTCTGCAGATGTCGTGACCCTAGTGTTGTCCACACATACTATAGCCAGGCCTGCAACAATGCAGTAACTCATTGGCACAGCGTGTTCTAGCTTCTTTTTTTTTTCCCCATCTGACACCATATGGCGCATTTGCAGTCGAGGTCACAGGACCGGTGCTCCAGGCTTTCGCATGTTCTCTTTGCCATTATGAAGTTTGAAACTGCGGAAACATGTCACTAGCTTTTAGCGCGGCCCTGTTTTACTGGAGCCCGGGTCAAGAGGACTGGTCGTGTCCAGAACCCAAGTAACAATGTTTGAACAAAGTTGCGCGAATTTGCAACAGCAAACATATGACCCCCAGAGATCCGAATAAATTGCACAAAATCCGGCACTTGAGTCAAGTGAGAATAGTTTCTATCGAATGGGTGCTGCTATGAATACGTACCAAGCCTTGTGTGTTCTGAACATTTTGCTTTCTAAGGCTAGTTTCCCTTTGTAAAATTTCATTCTACCTTTATATGCCCCTTGTTCTTACCCTTAATTGCTGCCTCTCTGGCCAAAATACATGGAGTGTGCTGGTGCCACCGGGAATAATATTCCATCTCTCCACGGATGGGAATTTGAAGCCCACGAGGTTCAATTGTGCCTGTGTAATTAAATTACGAGGAAGGCCCATGTTGCAGAGTTTTTGACACCTCTTGAATTATAAATCCTGGTGTGTTGCTTGTTACGTCCTTTTATTGCGTTTCAGATCATTACGCACACAACCCATACTGCGGCAGAAAGTGCTTACAGCTAGTGGGCAATATCTAGGAAATGCAAACAAAGCTCCCATCTTTTACTGGCTTAGCTACAGTATCAACTCACGTCATATTACGGCCACTTTACACAACAGGGCTCCGCGCCATATACTATATAAGAGCGTAAACAAGAAGGAAAAAAGGTGTGTAAGTAAATGTGGGTTTAGACCTGAGTCGTACGGATTAGGAAACGTTGCAAACACACTAAAGATAGGTTTGATCTGGTAGGACTGGTGGGAAGGTAGCAGGAAAGGCTTTTGTCGGTTGGAAGCGAAACCAGCGGCTGATTGGAATCCGCGGCGTGTCATAATTGATTATGTGCCGCCTAAGTTTGCAGGCAGGCGAAGGGGAACAAGCTCTAGCCTGCTGCCATGGTGAAGAATCATCTCTGGGCTGGCAAATGTGCGGTTTTCCAGCCCATAATCACCATTAAAATATTTACCCTACCGATTTGTTACCCGATGACAGGAGTGTCGGTAAACACCTTTTGTGGGCGAGGTAATCATCTTAGCTAAATGTGATGGAGGCAGGCTTCGGGAACATGAAATATTATTATCGCTGTGGGGAGTTTGGGGTGGATCTTCTCGGATGGATGCTATTTATTTATAAACGCATTCGGACGTCTCAATCCCAATTTTTCTACGCAGTTTTCACGAATTTGATAAATAGTAAACAGTCTGTTTTCATAAGCATGTTCCTGATATTTCTGGGTTTAAAAGTTAAATCAAGATTGTAGCATAGTAGCATCACACAATATGTTGGCCCTTCGATTATTATCATTATAGTCTTGAAACCTTGACTAGCAATGCAAACAGAATTTACTTAATTCATTACCCACTACATGTAATGCATACAATATTATTGCCACGTATGTGTTCATTTAGAACATTTGAGTTTATCTTCATTTGTGCCTATAATAATGGGCTGAATTAATGCGACCTAAATTCAGATTAATTGATTTTGGTACTCTAGTTGAAAGTATGGGCGAAAAACAACTAATTTCACGTTTGATAATGCTACATAATAGGCCTATCAGCGCACATCAGCCCACACTTCTTCCTGAAACGAGTTTATTTCTAGCCCACTAATTTTTGGTTGATGACTCTAATTTACATCACTAAAACAATTATTAAATCCACCTAACTTGATTTGGTCGTATGTGTCCGTTCGTGCCATGTACTGTAGAGCTTTGTTTACGACTCCTGAACAATGCATACAGTACATGGAGTGAGTGCCAGTGCTGGCACAGCAGGGTATTACCGTTGAAAATTATTCCCGTCTCGAGGGAATACCACTGAACGAAGCAAGGCCTTCATTTAGAGGGCCCGGTCCTGGGGTGTAGAGCGTTTTTTAATACTCTACGGTTGTATGTAATCCTCACGTGGTGTTACCTGGGTAATTAAGCTATTAATGAGTTTCATTTGGGCAACTTCGTCCAATGTTTGGGTTTAATCCTGAAACTGCATGATGTCCGCAAAATGCCTTTTTGACATTATTTACAGCTTGGGATTATCAAAAGGGAATGGGGGCATGGAACTTATCGTTAATAGCTCACATACTCATACGCACTTCTGGTAATAATTAAAGCACTGGTCTATCGCTTGAAACAAAAGTTCACATATTCAGATTACTGAAAAACTCGCAGACCCACAAACCGTAGCTCCTCCTCTATCTCCTGACATTATTCAAGTATATGGTAGAGAGATAAGTACTGTTGGAAACACCATTTAATGAGCTTTTCAACTCTACGGTGTGTGTAATTCTGCCACACTTGAAGCTGAGACGAGTGTCCACGAAAGGATGTGCTGCACTATCAGTGTTGGCACATATCGTAATAATTTAGAGTGGGGTTATTTCTGATAATAGCAGATTAAGAGTGGTGACTCAGTTTTTACCTCATTAGATTCCCATGTGAAAAATCTGGACATAAAAATAACACTTTTTCTATTGTTTAAAACTTAACGCCAGAGACGTTTTGGAGCCGGTTGTATGAATTAAGAAAATTAAGGAAAATTTCAGATTATTATTTTATACAAGAGCCAACAAAATCAAAAATTTGCTCCTTAATTTGAGCTGATACAACCGGGCTGTTAATAAATTTTATTAAATATTACATTCCATAAACAACAAGCAACCCTCCAAATTATTTGGCATATTCAACAATTGCCATAAAAATAAAAATAAATGTTAAAATCCGCCTTACCAGGGCAATTTGAAGGGGGGATAGAAAACTTACGATTTTCAAATCGAAATTTCTCGTGGGGGAATATTATTTCACGCAAAAACTGAATTTCATTATTTTATGTAAGTTAAATACCAAGTATTATTAGCAACAACCTTTCTAACTATTATTGCTTCCTTATTGAACAAGACCATTCATTTCCTATAAGCCACTACCAACAGGGTAATAGTGGTTGAGATTTAAAACGTACCAAATAATGAAGTCAGTGTTCTTGGTTTTAAAGGAATCAATCCTTGATTACGTACAGGGCTTGATTTAGAATCATGGAAATAACTTCCCTTATTTTCAATCACCTTAACATAAAATCCTGAAAGTGCGTAGTATGTTTAAATTTCAATGCCAGATACTTTGGGCAAAAAAACGCTGGAATGGCGAGGGATGCAGTTAGAGCTACCACTACACAGTACTTGAGGCCTTGACACAGCGGCTCACTCTGGAAATCGCAGTGCAGGATCCAATGGCGTGGAATATGCTACATGATAAACATACTGATAAAAGTACTGTAAGTTAATTTGAAACCACGCAAAACCACCATGTAGACCTAGGAAAATAAATGGATAATTACTCGTATGAAGAGAAGCAATGATGACAAGATCTTTGGAAGCAGAGATGAAACGACATTATTTTCAGAAAAAATTATCTGTTTATTAGTTGAAAAGCAGAATAATTTCACAGAGACCTTGTCGCTGCTAGCACGGGTAATCATTGCAATACTACACAGTAGGTCTACAGTTCAAACAAAATGGAGTAGGGTATGTCTGCTGCGTATTTTACTGATAATAATCAGACGTCGAGGACTGCAAGGTTCTGGGAAATCTATTAGTAGCCTACTGTTTCACCTTTGGTCTGGATTTAATGAAAAACTCTGAACAATAACAACTCCAGGAAACCATCTCAATTTCCCGGAAGTGTACAAAATAGCCATGCAGGAGGGCAGCGCGACAGAGTGAAGCACTACAAAAAGAAACTTTATAATTACCAGTCAGCCACTCACACTAATAACTTTCTCATTTCAAGATATAAATTGCCAGTCTTATACTATAACTTACATTGTACGGTAAGTTAAACTATGCACCAGTTATGTGAGAAAGAGTAGATTGATGGGATAGCACCTGTCATGCTTCCAAATAATTCGCTTGGCCTGTATATGAAATCAGTGCAGAAGACGTTGATATGTCTTAGGGTAGTGTGTCTGCTATGGATGGATGATGGATGTAGGTGCCAAGAATGCCAATTGACGCAATGTCTTTGTGAGTGTGTGTTGCGGAGAGAACTCATCCGGTTTGCCTGTGCAGGCCAAACCATCCGTGAAATGGGCGCTCCACTAAACTTGTTGCTTCTCTGATTACCTCGTTAGCGCATCAAGGAAATAAGCCATCGGCCGGGTCGAAAGTAAAGGTCATTTGGGCCATCTTACCAGATGAAAGTCATCTGGGACACAGCTCAATATCGAGAGCTACGAGGGAAGGGGGGAAAAATGGCCCGGATAAATCCGGGCCACTTGATTGAACCGTCAGATATTTAATTGGTTTTCTGGGTCTGCGACTGTTTCGGTTGGCAAACACAGGTTTGTTTTCACCATCTTTTTTCCCCGTTTCTCTTTCTTTCTTCCACAACACTTTGCACCTGTCACGGGAGGTTCCTGCCTATTTTCCAGCGTTCACTGTGCCTCCCTGGAGGCTTCCAGGGCTTTTAAGAAACCTACCAGGAAATAGGATCCAACAATGCCAAATGGAATTGGATGTCACGGAGATAGGTCTGCTCGGTCATTGTGAACTAACTACAATGTGGGTAGGAAAATGGATCCGGGAGGCCCGTTTTATATTACGGCCTCCAATTCCGCCGAGTTTCTATGCAATGATGCAAGGGAACATGAGTCTAGTTTGTTTGAATATAGGTGGCGCAACTACGCTGCTGGCCAGCCTGCGGCCCGTGGGCTTTGCCATTACGGCCCGCGACAATGTTTCGTACCTGTGGGATTATCGGACCAACGAACTCTCATTGTGTCAACTATTTTTTTTCTTCAACAGTATAAAACAAAAAGTTTACTTTCCCCTAAGCGAATCTGCGCTGTATGTGGTACTTTAAGGACATCTTTCTTAGATGGTCACATGAATGCTTTAGATCTCACCGACAAAGTCGATTGATTTTTTTTCTCTAAATGTTCAAACCTCTGATTTGCCTGCAGCATTAAAACCGAGATGAAAACAAAAATATACTTTCACTCTTTACTACTTGTACGTAACGCTTACTGTTGAATGGCACGAGGGATTAGAGTGAGAGTTTATCCTGTAGGTCTACCTACTTTGACGTATGTAATACATGAAAATGTCAGTTATAGGCATAATCCAATCAACAGGGTGTTTCACCTAGCAGAATTTCAAATATGAATGACATTCTTGTAAATGTTACAACTATTCAAATGCAGAGCGCCATAGTAAAGTTAGTGAAAGTATAATACGGTCACTGACTTACCCTGTACAGTATTTGGAACAATGATGACAACGACCGACAAGAATAGGAACACCTGCTGGTGGCAAGCATGGCATTATTTTTTTGCATGAACTATTAAGTAGCTTACTACAAGCGAAATCCCATTGACGTTACAATGCCCCCTGCGATGCTTTATTGTACATATTATTTTGAGCATTTTACAAACGGTTATTAGCAAGCCACCATATTCGAGATTTAGTAGCTACGAAACCTAGTGCATCCCAGTGGAAAGTCGGAAGTTATGGAGGGAGCGCTATCATCATTACATAGATCGCTCGAGTCGAGTGCACTGCCATGGGGAATTCCCAGTGCTTTTTGTTCAGTACAAATCCTGCTGGATAGTTAAAATCATTTCATAGCGTGCAAACGGTCTTGGTTGTGTACCAACTGGAGTTTAAAAGGCTTTCTGATAAAAAAAGCTCATTCTGGCAAAATTTCAGTGGACTACTAGGCCGAAGTATAGTGAATTTGCCCTCGTCATATCGTGGTTATGGAAAATTATGTGACAAGAAACTAGACCAGTAGCGAAATTTTGCCAGATTTTTTTTCCTCTTGGAGTGTGGCTGAATACAGACGGCCTTACAACGGCCTGTTGAACTCAAGACCTTCTCTTGAAACGTTTGAAAAGTGAAACTGCAAGATGAGAGACATTTACAAACGGCAACTTTACTGAGGGAAAAATGTCGCGTCAATTTTGAATAATTTTAGCCTCCGTGTTAGCTTTAGGATATCGGGTTTGTAATCACAAGACAACGAACGCAAAAAGGAATAACAATGTTGGGTTTTCCAATGGAAATGGTAATTCAACAGGGGGTTCTTTCTTCCTTTCCTCCTCTTTTATTGAAGTGAAATATAGTGGGGTTACAGTCATTTTCCTGGAATTAGATAGGAAAGCTGTCAGTGACAAGCCTAGACATATTTTATAGCCAACTACATCGGTTAGAAATCTAACAGACACGTAATGGCTTATTAAAAACATAAGTTGCGTTCAGCCATTCAACAGTAACGCACATATTACCGAGTACTGTATAGAATATTTTGTATTTTTAAAGCAAATAGTAGCATACTTATAATATGTGGTAGCATTTATTTGTGCTCTGAAGTAATTCGCGTTATTTATTTTGGTTTAGGACTATATTTAGTAAATATTAATATGTTCTTATTATAACGTTAGCTGCTCTGCGCTGAATATTTTAAAAAATTAATTAACATAAAATGAAAATTTGTGACAAGGTCTGTATAGACTCTTGCGGAACACTGTTCTTTCATCTCCTACTTGTACAACCTACTATGTTTAGAAAAATATATTGCGGATTTGTGCGAGATTCAAACTCTTTATTTGTCACATTCAATCAGATAATCTTATCTTTATGTCAGGGAATTTTTCCTTGCTTCGTACAGAGGATTATCTGAAGGATGCTTATGATTTATGGTTGGGTCGAATATCAGGCATGGTTGGCAGATTATCCACCTGTTAGATTATTGGAAGTCTCCCATTATATTGCCCTACAGATGTCTCTTGGTAACTATTGTCATTTACGTATCTACAGGGTTCGGGAATTTAGTGTGTCTTCGCTTTGGGAGATGGTACAGGGGTTCTAGGCGATCATTTTAACGATAGTCATCATGGATCTCCGAAGCAGATAATGGACTTCAAACACAAGGTATAAAATATCCTGGCACGTATGCGTCCCTCCCCGCGACCTTGCCGTTTTCATTTTACTTTTAGGTTACCTTGAAAAATATAAGATACGTTCCCATTTTGTGTATCAGGGAATGGCTTAGGCGATGAAGTGTCGTAGGGTGTATCCACGACAAAGAACCTGGTTTAATACACTCTTTCTTTTATGCTAGTTATTAACTCGGTAACCAGGCTGCGAAGACCCATGATGCCTCTACCGGTACTTATAATGATCACCTAGAACACTTCTTGCATCCCCCAAACCGAAGGAACGTTAAACTCCCGTACCCTACAAATCATGATAGTTTTTGTATGACATATAGGCAGCAAAACACCAATATAATTTACAAGAAAGAGAAAAATCCGGCTCGTCCGGAATTCTAACCCAGGACCTCTCGCACCCTTAGAGAGAATCATGCTCCTAGAGCTATAGACCAACCGGCCATCCTGACAGTGACGCCCAATAAATTCGTCCTAAGCGAATGCGACCGAAATGTAAATGAAATAAATCAAATAAACACTAGCTAAATTGGCAGCGCTATTGTGTGTGTATGTTGTTGCACCTGGCTGCAAACCTCGGAATCCAATTTACGAACCCATTTTTATAGGCTACAGGGTGTTTCATAATGATTCAGGCAAATCTAGAATAACCTGATGTATACATAGAGGTGCCCATCAGTTTCCGCATCCTTCTTACCAAGATAATGCCTTCAAACACATGGTAAATATGTCCAGGAAGGTAATAATGCAACCCTCCATTGCTATCTCATTCAATCTATAGGCAGAGGCGATGAATGTGTCGCATATAGGGTGTACTATCTCTTTATAGGATATCCTCTTCCTGTAGCCTACTTATTAGGATGCATGCTGGTGATTAACTAGTAACATGAAAAGTAATAGGGAACGAATGCAAAACTATTGGGCCTGTCCGGGAATTGAACCCGGGACCTCTCGCACCCAAAGCGAGAATCATACCACTAGACCAACAGGCCAGTTGTAAGTAGCATGCCCTTGTTAGCATGTCACGTAGTAGCTTACATTGTACGAATTAATACAAATTCGCGTAATTGTACTTGTATGTTGAAACTGAAGCACATCCAATCGGCTTCCCTGTTGGTCTACGCTCTACGGGGACGATTCTCGCTTAGAGCAAGAGGTCCCAGGTTCAATTCCCGGACAGGCCTCCAGGCCTCCTTGCCGTTAGTCATACCCATACATTAACGGCTGAGTCATTTTTCTGAGTTTTTAGTGTCATGAGAACCTTTCATTGCATATAATTTAGCCTGAAGGAATATACCGTATAGATGTAGCGTTAAACATAGGGTATGTCTACTAGTTATGCATTTTATGGTGAATAACATAAAGAGAAAAATGACCAGCAATATGCAGACACTGCAGTATAAGAAATTGCAATTATTAGAGTAATAATATTGTGCTAACCTTCACTTTCACCTTCTTTTTCAAAGGCACACGCAATGTGTTTCATTTAGGTCGTCTAGATGTTGGTCATCGATCTTGTCCCACAAAACTTGCTTATTATTGATCTGGAAATTTCAAAAAGTAACTTGTATGGGCTATTAAAATTATCTTCTGATAATAATTTTTGCTAATTTTTAATTGTGACATATCCGGTTGGGTGAAAGAATTTATTCAATCCCCGATTTGCAATTGATTTCCATGCACACTATACAGCATTTAGAATGACTTGTTTTGATATACAGTATTGGCACCTGAGGTCAGTGATTGGGAACCTGGTTTTGTAGGCAAGACCCTTCCACAGTGCCAAATAAATAATAGGGGGATGCCAATATAATACACTGAATAATTTTCACAAAAAAACGGAATCGGGCCTGTCCGGGAATTGAACCCGGGACCTCTCGCACCCTAAGCGAGAATCATACCCCTAGACCAACAGGCCATCCATACCAGTGACGCCCAATATATTCGATCTAAACGAATGAAATTAGAAAGTTGTCAAACGGGTCGTGCATGTGTGTACTGTATATAGTGACCCAGATTGCTTGGAGAGCTTCCAAACTCGTATGAAGTCCTGCAAATGTGTTTCTAACTTGATAAGCCTAATGATGTGGGTTGGAATAACCTTGACCTATCGCGGCCACGATCGCGGCTATCTTACGCTGCTTTTTAAAGTTACAAAGTGAGGTGACGCCAGCGCCAGGCCCGCTATATATGACTTCTTTTATTTTTGGGCATATACATTTCTAGCTGAGTAACACAATAAGCTACCGGGATATAATAATAGTTTAGAGAATCAAATAAGTAGTACCGGTACGTCAAAGTAATATTATCAGAAAGCACAACAAATCAAAAGAAAGTCATACGCAACATTTTATACTATAAATTAATATCTCATTTCATTTTATTATTGTTACGTAATGATTTGGAATAATTTTTATCGCTTAAATTTATTTAAGGTTGAGGTCTGACGTTTGTGCAATTTTATGATTAGTACTAATACCGGTGCTAGTTAATAATTATTATAATTATATTAACACTGCACAAGTGCACATCCTAGAAACGCAAATGTTATTTTTCCCCTCGCATTATCTCTCCCTACTGCAGGTCATTTCGCAAATGACGATGCAGAACATTAATTACCAAATCGATCGACTCTGCTTCAATATTGCCTTGGTAACAAACATAGCCTATAGGAATCAGAAGGGACATGACCAGAGGCGACCAACAGCACTAGCTGTAATCCCCGGAAAAGAGAGCAGCTATAGTCAGAGGGCATTTATAGGGTGTTCCGAGAGGGCAGAGGAAAAAGGCAAGAGGCCAAAGCAGTACCTGTCACTTAGGTGAAGGTTGTGGAAGCAAGTGATTGCAAACGCAGCCTCCCTCAGGCTTCCCATTTAGGTGGCAGGGGCCCACCATATGGTAATCTGTAATTGAAACAAGCCACCCATAATAGGATTAGGATTAGGGCAGTTTCCCAATGGCGCTGCGAAATGCGGAAGGAAAATCCGGGGTATGCCTCCGGTTTTCATTCACTTTCCCTCTCTTGATCCTCCCTAAAGGAAAGAAAAGTGCACTTGTTCAACTATCAGGCGTGAGTAGTGGCAGTTGTACAGTTGCCGGAATGCAGAATGCCACCGTAAATATTCGGGCCAGCTTATCAAGTCTGTTTTCGTAGCTGATCAGCAACGAGTCGCATGCATGGCAGAAAATCGTTCCGAGCTGCCCGATACGTTAATTAAATTCCCTCATTTACAGCAACGCGCTGCCTCTCTCTAGCTGCACAGACCTAATATATTGAACTGGGAAACGAATGCAATTGGAACGCAGGTGATTCTGGACGTTACTTTTTGAATCCGAATTTGAGTGCCAATAAGGTGTCAATGTGGATCATGTGTCCTCTGCATGCAACCTGCAGATTCAACTTGTAATAGACATGACTTGCTATAGGAAAGGACGCGATATGTTCACATATTGGTTCGAGATAGACTGATGCAAAATATTGTTAACCAAAACAATGGGGATGTATAGTTCTTGGTTAAAGGGGAGTAGGGGAATATGGGCCACTTTTATCAGTTTTTAACCTGTTCAACGGATGGAGCCGGAAAAATGTTCAGTTCCTCACATCCAAGGGAAGAAGTTGGCAAGCACCTTCGCCGCCCAATTATTCTTTGGTGCCAAGTTAAGTCTCGTTTGTCTATTTTTATATGGGTCAATAGTGACAAAATGTGCAATTTCATTTCAAAAATAAAAATAAAATGTAAATGTCCTTTAAAGATTTTTTTTTAAATAAAAATAGTTATTACCTCTGGTGTTCCCACAAAAATAACGGCCGAGATAGTAGACTTATATTTCAATTTTTTTTATAAATTATAAAAATGCCGTATCTACAGCTGTAAACACACAGTTAAGAATACAGAGTCTACTTGACCTTGACGAACTAAGTGTGGCACAGGGTGTACAACCGAACCAAGTGGCTAGCACAGTTCGCAAATAATGTAAGTAATACTTCGAATCCTTCAAATGCAATGAAACCAGAAATTTGGAAATTCAGAGTAGGCCTATACTCGAGACCTATCCGTATGCTTACATCTGACAATAAGTATTGTATGAGTGCATTAGAAACATGGTATAGATGGTCCAAAACATTCAAATAGGTTATTAAAATCATGTCCTTGAACAGTGTTGTTCATAAATCGAGGCAACTGCCAGCGACATTTTCCGAAGCGGCAGAAGAAGGAATCTTGCTCGCCCGTCTTGTAAGTATGCTTATCTTCGATTCCTTCTGCCGCTTCGGAAAATGTCGCTGGCAGTTGCCACGATTTATGACCAACACTGAACATCTGACCTGACCCCGCCTAGGGTCGCCTGTGGACGGGTACTGCCCACGGACGTGACATCCACGGACGTGACAAACTCTCTGTTTATTCCACGTAAAACGTGGTAAGTTTAAGTTACAAACTTTTAGTTTAAATGAGTAAGCTCTTTGTACCTAATAGCACACGTACCATACTCGAGCAAAAATTGAAATTTGAACTGCTTACCCACATTTATTACCAGATGTCACAGACTTGACAGCTTCTCAATATGGCTGCATGCCCTGCATCAGCAAGCAAAAAGACAAAAATCCTGCACATTGCTGCTTCCTGGATGATTTTATAACAGTTTTTGTTTTTGTCCACGGGATGACGAGAAACCTTAGGACAAAATTACTCTTGCAATAAAATCGATACAATTTGGAACTTCAGGACAAAGAATTCACTATCCTTTACCTTCAGTATTCCTTTCTCCATTACTCTAATATAAGAAGTGAAATAACATCTTATGCCTTGCATAAAAATTGACAAAACTACTAAAGTGAAGGTTAGAACAAGCCACGGACGTGACATGTCACGCTCTGTGAGACTGTGACCTAAAGAAAAAATATGAAAGAATTTTCTCTTTACATATTTGTTATGTGCCCCGTATTCCGCAAGTTGCAATCTTATATTTCTTTGCATGTTATCTAGTTTTCAGATGTTATATTAAGTCCATAAATTAGCTGGAAATGAAATTGCAGATTTTTTTCACTATTTGCCCATATGTGTTAAGCCATGCTCGCATGTGTCAAGTGTTTATGGGAATTGTGTGACAGAGCAATATAATAGATTCTATTATTACGTCCAGTACATTTCGTACATTGTTATAGGTATGTGCTTACGTCTACATCTATAATCCAGTAGGATCATTTTGTAAGTGTACATTATTTTGTGGGAGGGATGGGGGCGGTTGCGGATGCAAGACACAGTATCAAATATCTAACTGGGTGGATATGGGCTCTCAAAATTACCCGCACCGGTATATGTAAAATTGTGTGGAGAAACCTTGCAATCTTTCATGCAGGTTTTTAAACTGATTATTATATTTTACGTTCAGAAAAAGGGTACTCCAGCAAACGGCAAATGTTTTATACGTGTAAAATATTGATTTTGAAGGCTGCAATGTAACTGCGCCAATATTGCCCCTATATAGGGAACCTTCCAGTCACTCCTGCTCGCCGACCCGGTGTTTTGCCAAAAAAGGTTTCAGCATGTTTACTATGGTATAATAAAGGTCCGTGCTACGTACCTCGCAATGAAGTCAAGCCCTACAGGCCTGATAATTATTTTTTATTATATGGAGGTTGCTGATATTCCCGATAAGGTAGGGTAAAAACAAGCCCCTTTGCATAACTTTGCCTCTCATGTTTCCCCCCGAACTTTAATTTTCAAACTGACGTATGCTGATTTTTTGTATGCATATTTAAGTGGATCCAAAACAGGGAATAACCTGCAAAATATTGACTCTGAACTCTGCAAAAAAAAAAAATCAGAAACCCTTATTAGGCGACTGGCTTATACAGTATTTTCCACACATTACACCTGTAGATTACTACAGTGCTGTATACTAGTAGCTACTGTATAGGCTACACAAGGTGTTCTAATTGAAATATACTTAGTGGTTAGCGATTTCTTGGCAACAAGCTGCTCATTTGAGGCAGAATTAAATCATTTATCCAAAGTGTAAATGGCAATTAATATCCGATTGCGATGACCATTGGAACAATGGCATCGGACGTCAATTATACGAGTAGGTTCAATATTTCTTTCAGAACGGTCCCTCTTCTCTGGCTTTAAAAATGATAGGTCAACGCAAACTAATATTAGCAGCTAATACTTTTGATAGCCACTAAAAGTAACTCTGCTTACAAATAAGCAGCTTAATGCCAAAAAATGCCATAATTATGCGAACATTTCAACTGTTCCAGTTGAAATGTTCTTATACTTCGTATACCGGTACGTACTCTACATAGCTGTTAGACACAGCAGCACCTTCTGACATATTTTGGAACAGCTAAAAGTGACAGACTTGAATGTACGGCGACCATTTTTTTCTTTCTTCAAGACTGTTTCATAAGTGCGAAAATTTTCTAAATGAAAAATCAAGGTATAAATGCCAGTTAATGAATGGCACCTTTGAAGTGTTTGCCCTCTGCTTCTTGCACTGTAATTTCCCTTTGACTAAGTGGTGCTCTTGGCGGTTGCTCAGTTCTCGTTCCTCCAATTTTTCCCTCCCCTCTTCAAATATCCGTGTTGGTTTGCCGATGGCGGAACGATCCCGCACCGTTTCTTTCGTCATCGGATTTCCTCATGGGACTTTTGTCTCTTTGATCCAACCGAAACTTTGTCAAGTCAATCGAAAGGCCGCGCCCAACTTCCCAGACTTTCTTCATCGAGTCAATATTTTTGCGCACCTCTGCCAAAATCTGCTTTCCAATTCGGCGATTCTAAATCCATCAAACTGACAACAACTCCAGAAAATTCCGAAATTGTTTAGTCTGGCACGATTTTTGAGAGCCTGCTTTGTTCTTTGATCCATGGCGTCATGACTCGAACATGTTTCATTGTTGTAATGATGTGCCAATCTTTGTTAAAAAATAAGCCTATTACTCGCGAACAAAAAAATGGGTTTTTAATGCTATTAGGCAAATTATTGCAGAAAAGTATCTGAAGGGTCGAGGTATTTTATTTATTTTATTTATTTTTATTTATTTTACTTACCCCATTGGGAGAATATCAGCGCTCCTTTAGGGGGGTGGAATACCACAATTTTTCATGCCAATTTTTTGGAATTTTTCTTCTAACACCGTGCAGTGGAGAAAGGGAAATGGGGAGGGGAATTTGGATTTTTGGGGAGGGGACACAGGTGCAAGTGTAATGTCGGAAAAGGGTCATGTGCAGTCCCCCAGGAGGCTAAGGTTGCCAAGACGCCTCCTTAGGCGCGGGTCAGAGACCCACTGACGCAGTCGGAAGGAACTCCCGGGCGGGGATCGAACCCGAGACCTTCCGCACAGCAATCCGACGTTACCATCTCGGCCACCACGCCTCCCCCGCTGAAGGGTCGAGGTATTTTAATAAATTGAATACGAGATACTTGAACCTGAACTAGTGTAGGCCGTTGCTTGTCTTTGGCGTGCTGGTTCCTTGTGCGTCATTCTCTAACAATTCAAAGGTTTTTGAGTATTTTCCAAACAATCCCGACCATGGTTCCGACAGCAAGTGACATTCACTTATTTTGTCACCTTCAGAAAATTGTTTGGCTAGAATATAGGGAGAGACCAGGAGACGAAATAATAGACTAGAGGTGGCAGCAAGAGTGGTTGACAAAGTCTTACAAATTGTGGTACTGTACCACTGTTAAAAAATTCTTCGATCGGCGTGGGGTTTTTGTGTGGAGGTGGGTAAAAATTAGTGCAATCATGTGGCTATGTTGAATTATGTGGTAAATTTTAAAACCAATTTTTTACGGCCAAACGATACTTCCTTTCTGAATGCGGTAATATTATTAACTTTTTAATACCCTGCGATAAACCTATGGTCTTTTGGGTGATTTACAAAATACCTCACTTTACTAATCAACTCAATGATTATGGATTTTGAAGGTGGGAAAGGGAGAATACCAGCAAAACTCACGCGATCCTGCTTATGGTAGATCCACGGCTATAATACCATCTGACAACAATACTGCCCTCCAAAATAGCATTCGACTTCAGATTATACTCAATGTACTGTACCTATAACATCTATTTAGCTTTATGATACTTGATAACTTAACAACCTGAGGCTCAGTAACATCTGGCAGTATTGGTATGAGAAGGAGAAAATATATATCAAACGATCTTTTCAAACGAAAACTGATTTACAGACGACTAGAAAAAACGTTGATGCTTTATGCAGCACTTCCTTCCAGTTGATTGATTGATTGATCAGGGGTTTAATCCAGTTGTATACGCTGGATGAAGGCGATGTCAGGCAGGTGAATATGACATGTACTGCACAGGAGACTATCTCTTCAGCCTCTCTATCATTATACGGTACGTGACCGCAAGCCCCCTTTCACTTAAAACATGAGTTATTCTTGCTGCATCAATTATAGAAAATTTAGGACTTAGAATTCAACTAGTGTTGGACTCGATTTAATCCAGTTTCCAACGATTAGCAATAATTTACGCACTCTTGCAGCCTTTAGTGGAATAAGAAGCATTTCGAATTTATAACTTTCATTGTATATATTCATTATGAATATATTAATATTCTGCAGCAATTCCTCTTCCACGTGGAATAGGAATTGTTGTTGCAGTGCTAACGTCATAGCCTTCCACCTCCGAGGTCTCGTGTTCGATCCTTGGTTAGACGGAGGACACTTTTTGACGTGAAATAGTTTCGAGAGTTTCTCTCCGTATTCGCATGGGTTTCATCGGGGTTCAGTTTCCTCCCACAACCGAGAAACTAAAAATGTAGTCCTCCATGGCTGTACTGTACGTGTCAGTTACAAGAACACTATTAGAATTCCTCATTTTTATATACTAATTTATTAATGCCATCATGGCTTAAATGTAGTGTGAGTGAAGGCCACACTGAAATGAGTTATTGTCCCCTAGTATCTTGGCTTTAAAAAGAAATATAAAGTAAGTTGCTGTAATGATTTTTACTCCACAATGGGAGGGGCATATTACCATAAATGCGTCTATAATAATCAGGCCAAATATTGGCCTTCTGGGCGAATTAAATGAAGAACCTCTGGAGCCCTATAGATCGGTCACTATATGAACGCAACCGAGTGGCCAATTTTATTACAGGAAGGAATACAGTTTGTAATAAAATTCCTGTAATAAAATTGGCCACTCGGTTGCGTTCGTATAGTGACCGATCTATAATATTCATCACTGCAGTCGATCCTAGTTGTCCCCCTGGAATGCGCATGACCTGTTCTGGTACAGGATAGCACCTGTTCAACTCCCTCTGGCCCAGACTCACACCTTTCCTCACCGTCACATCCCTCCCCTTACCTCATTACCAAATGAGTTCTGTCCTCCGCATTGAAGGTGTGGTATTTGATAGGTGAAATCAATCGGACTTTATAATCCGACTAGTATGAAAATTTAATTTGAACTGGGATAGTGGTTAATATTCATGTATAGGATCAGGAAAATGTATATGTAAGCCTACTCAGCTATATCATCGTGATTATCTGATATTACTTGGCAACCCTTGAATGAAATGAAATGGTGTAGTCCAATTAAGAGAAATTGCGGTTATTCTTAAATTCTAGACCTAGGCCTACAATTGAAACTAAAAGATCTGTGATACGAAAGGCCTGAATTTAATCTGTTCTAAGTGAAAGTGATAGGGTGGGCGACATTTGGCGTGCCTCCAGTTGGCTTCAATGTTGCAAATAAAATATTCCCTTATATTATCATTCAATTACTACAGTATATTGAGGCGAACGTGCACTGTGAAATAATATAGCTATATCTGCATGGAGCGCACGTAACCAGTTTATTAACGTACATAGTAATTACAGTGCAGCCCATTTGTTGTCCGGCATTTATTATGCAGTGGAAATTGCTACCCTCGAAGCCTGCTGCTGAACAGTACTTTTGAAGGTATCCCCAGGAAATTTTGTTTGTTTAGTAGTATTCACATTTGCCAGTTTAGCTGAATTGTACACAGGTGTGTAGTTATGCTTACGAATGCCTATTGTTCGTTGGGTTTTCAGGGACAAAAGAAAGGGAATTCGGTTGTTTCCGGAAGGAATGGTGGGTAGGCCATAAAGCCCCAGACAGAGCTTTGCAATATCGGAGCTCCTTCGCACTTGGCTACATGCACTTTTGCTCGGATTGATCGCTTTGGGCCTTTCGCGAGGCAGCGGGAAACTGGCTCGTTTCTGCTCTCTAACTATAGATTTTCTCATTTTTTTGTCAAAACTTTCGACACCCCGTTGCATTTCTTCCAGGCGAATGTAAACAGCAGAATTAGTTCTCTCCCCCTGATCAATACTATTTAGACACTCTTGTATATACCATATACACACCTGCATATATGTTCTTTTGGAGTACAACTTGCTGTTACAAGGCAGCCCACAAAATGTCGTCTCTGTTGGCTAAAATCTTGCGGCTTTAATATTTTTGTCAGTAACATATATCACTGGAGCGAAATGGCCTGCAGCGAAAGGTACGTGAAGCCTACATGCCTCGTGCAGACGTGTTGCAAAAGCAGTGCAAGAAAAATGGCGCACTGTGGGCCTTAATTTCCTTTCATCTGAGGAGAAAGGAGAAAAAAGTCGTAAAGCGTTTGGGAAGCGGCGCTGCGTTCCAATACATATTAGATCCTTAATGCAGCGCTATAAAAAGAGCGCGGATGGAGCCTGCTCAATTTACTCTAGAAACGTCCATAAAAGTTGAATATCGTCAAGTTCAGTCTTCGTCACATTCCTTGGCTGCAAACGCCCCCAATTTTTTTAAATGAGCTACCTCCGCAGCTTAAAATTCTCCTATGGGGAGTACTTAACTTCTCCGAAGGTCATCAGAGAGTTCACAATGAACTAGCATGTTTATGGCACATATCTTCACAACGCCGACAAAAGAGGGCCGAGGATGTTGCAGTTTGTTGTTGGAGAATAACCCTTCTAATGCGGAACACTTACGACCCAGTATTTGCTTGACTAATGTGGACATTTATGTGTGAGTAATCATCCCCTTTTAAAACTCCAGTAAGGCTGTGTGTGACTCATCTGCAAATATTGTGGGTGTTTTGATTCATCAAGGACTCGAAGCCTCCGGTAATGAATGGTGTTTTTATCTCCATTTCGAGTACAGTAATTGCTCCGGCCTGGAATGAAAGAAGCAAATTAGCCTACTCCCCCGTCTGGCTTGAATCAAAATGAAAACATCGCAGTATTGAGTTGTTTGGCCTCTAAAGGCTATACGTTTCGTAACGTTTCAGTGTAATTGTACTGGTAGGTCAGAACGGTCACGAGAAGAATGAACGACATAATTAAACAAGATAATAACCCCAGTATTTACTGTACCCGGAGAACCGGGCATTGTACGGGCGTTTAAGATTCAAATTGAGAGAGGGCTGCAACATGGTGACAGGTTCTTCCTGTAAGAGAGACTAAATTCCCTGAAGGTACCATTGTGCCCTTCCTCCCCATTTATATTCCGTGGTGGGGGGAAAGGAGGGTTGAGGCATTAAGGGGTTTTCTCCGTATGCAACGCGGCATAATTTGTCAAGAAACAGGAAATGTAATCGCCTCAACTCAGTACTGGAACTTCTTTCCTCTAATGACCCCCAGGCTAATGGGCATAAGATCCCCAAGTTCTGCATGAGACCCTTATTTCCAAACTCAGCCGGTACACTACGTAAAGTACGGATCATTTTTATAAGCGGGCCTCTTCCTTTCGGCTGTCTTCAGTTTATTCTCTGCAATGCGTGAACTTCAGACCTCTGGCTTTTAAAGAAAGTTGGGCGATCATCGATCCAGTCATGTCGTTGGATTTCTACCCCCCACCCTCTCATCTCTCCCACCTTACCAATTCCCTCCTCCAGCTTTTTTGGGGGAGGAAATGGACAGGCTTCTTGTGTTCTCCTCCGCCATGCTGTCAAAAAGCTCTAGGGTCTCAACTAAGAAGAGAAAGGATCAAGTGGTAAAGGTGATGAAGAAAGATCACGAAGACTTGAGCTTGCACTCTTATCTAATTAAAGAAACGGGCATGTGCTCTCGCAGATGAATCGAATGTGCAGCTGCAGTGGTCAGATTGGCCGGGATTGTGGAACATGTTTCGAGAGCGCCCTCTGGGTGGACGAGTCCACTGTCGGCCATTTTAGGCCGGCTGACCGGTGGTGGAGGCTCGGCTGGAGGTCTGATGTCATTTGACGCATTGTCGACGTTGCTTTGCTTCATTGGCCGCAACTTGCAAGACCTTGATGAGCTAACATGTCATTATCCATTGAGCAGAGGATGTATCGATGTACGGGTGTTGATATGAGGCGTGGCGGGGTCTCGCTAATTTGACATGCGTTGAATTGATGGGTGGCACACCCAAATGCACGAGTCGCGAGGCAGCGGTTAAGTCTTCCACTAGCTGAAATGCATATGTTCCAGAATGATTGAAAATTAATGTCAGAGTTCTTTATACAATATGGTACTGTATTTGCATTATGAGGTGACTCAATAATTACCTCATTACTTGCTTCTGTGACGTGTACGCCAACTTACAAGCAGGCATACGGTGCACATTGCAACAGTAAGTACAGTAGCCTATGACAAGAAATAATATTAGTGAATGGGGTTTCCTGGGGTTTCCTAACTGTAGGCCACTTGCAGATCTGTTTTTAGTGGCCACTAATAACTATATGGAAGCCCATAAAAATACCTATGGGAGAATTATTGTCCATTTATAGAAATAGGCTAATAGTGGTGCGAAAAAGATATTCAGTATTTTAAAGTTCTAAATGATGAGACGACACAGTATAAGTTCGCTGAAATTTGTATACTGGACAGATTATTATTATTAGCATCTATATACTGTAGACATAATGAGCCAGAGGAGTTACAACAACGTTTGTTACTTTATGAATATTATTGCGGCTTTTTATATACAAAAAGCAAGTAAAGTTAATAATTTTTGTTCATGGAATTGATTAAATGGACTATACAAATTGGTTGTACAGTATAATTGAAACTTGCTGCTGATTATGACAGGTTCCAATACCTCTCCACCTCCACAAAAAGTCAACTTTAGAGTTGTGCCTAGGTAGAGGCTCGCGTTAGCTTTGTATTACACTTATTGACTGTGTTACAACTACATTCGGGAGTCACTTTATAGCCAGCGTGGCCTAAAAATTCACAAGAATAATAAGGAGACCCCGTTACTGTAGGGAAAGTATGAATAGAATATGGCACAGTAATATGAATAGGGATACTTTTTCCAGTCATTCAAATTTGCTTTGCATTTGACGACACTCTTTTGTGCATTGCTTCTATTGTATATGATGGTGACACCATAATAACTGAATAAAATTCATACAGTTGAAGGATATTTTGTAATTCTCCAATTCAGCAGTCATGGTCTATGTATGACAATCATACAATATTACATTTTGCAGATATATTTGCACTAAAATAAAAATGATGTAATCATGTAAATGTGATCTCCCAGAAGTCCTCACAAGCAGGTATACCCAAGGGGGTAATCACTCGACTGAAAAGTGTACACTGGAGTACCAAATTCAAGGAGTAGGCCTACCAAGGAGTAATAAAGAGTGAGGTACCTGAGGAGTACCAGGGAGTACCACTCGCAGGTGTAACACCAGAGATACCGAAGTGATTACCCTCTTGGGTATACCGATATGCTAAGCTTTTTCACGCGGTGCTTGCTGCATCGATATAGGTTATTGTTTCAAAAAGCAGATCTTGTGCCAATTAATTGCACATTTATCCACAAAGTTAACGGCAATATATTCTACCAAATGAGGCAGTCAGCAACAAATAGGAAACTAGCAGTTTAATAATGTCAATGAAGCAACAAGTGCACTATGTTGAACATGAATAAATTCGGCATTTTGAAATCCTGTTGCCACAGTCATGTACAGTACAAAATGAGTAGGCTACACCAAAACAAAAAAGCTAAAATGCGTGAAAACCAAGCACAACATAATGGACTATTTTAAACTGTTATAATTGTGTAAGAGAACAAAAGATCTAAACTAGGAATAATAGTATGTCTGACTTCGGTATTTCTGAGTTGGTTCAGGGCAATATCAGTGAAACCTGAGGTGTACTGTACATAGGCCCTTGTTGTGTAACCGGATGCAAATAAGCTAATAAGTGTACTGTACAGTGTGTACAGTGTACAGTATAGTGGACGTCATAACCTTGACGCCATATTCTGCGCCTGCGGTTTCAGAATTAGACTCACGTCTCTATCGATAAAAAAATCTCGCGAACGCTCATTACCGGTATCACATTATCCATCTTGTACACCCGCGAGCATAAAATTGGAGACGTTGCGGGCCTTCTATGACCTTTCTTGATCCGACTCAAATTAATTGACTCTTTTTGGACCGAGTTATCTGCTTCAGGCGTGTGTTCGTGTATTAATAACAGTATATTTGATACAATAATAGCTGAGATTGGCAGAGCACCCTCCCGAAGGTGAGGACCTGCCGTCTCCAACTTTATGCTCGCGGTTGTACCTATGATGGAATGTGAAACATCCTTATAGCTCCTGTCGCCTCACCTTCAAGTGAGGCAGTGAGTATTGTAGTACATATACCGGCCTTCCAACGGTGTGTGTAATTCCACGCCAAACTTGAAGGTAAGTTCATGAGGGCGAGCATCCGTGAAAGGATCTTAGCAATTATGGCAGGGAAGTGTACAGGACACCTGTTTCGCTTGGTCCTGTAATATCCTTGATAAACTGATGCTTCACAGTGCCTACTATAAAATTAAAATATATAGAAATGCAACCAGGGGTGTTGAGGTGAAATGTTTGGGTCGAGGTGTTGCTAATTTGCAGTTATTTCAAATTCCAAATGGCCTCGAAGTCATAGAAACTGGTTGCTTTCTCTGTCGAACTCGTTGCCAGAACCATTCAACATGGATGACTTCGTCTTTAACTACAACATGGGCTTGAGTCTCACATAAACGAATTGATCATGGCTAGGTTTGACATATGAGAAACTTGTTCACAGACTCCCATATCCCATCGTAATTTTATATGGAAAAAGTATGGCAGTATCAGGGACATTCATTAAAGTCACACATTGTAGTTGGACCTGGTACAAAATCCATATAGCAAGCAACAAATTGCGATGGTGGAAACGACATCAGCACATGCAACTAGTTTTTCATTTCAGTATCTCAGTCGTGTTGAAGCTGAAACGAGGCCACTTTCAAACGAATCCTTGGCTCTTGCCAGTGATCTGTTAGATGGCAAGAGTGCTGACCCGCGAAGTGCAATAACATTTTTGCTGATGGAAATGCAGGCCGGAAAAGGAAGCCACATTTGGTAAACCATGGCGAATATGGTGCGTAGCACAAGCCCGCTCTGATCTTTGGGCCTGGTGCCAACAAAGTCCTTCTAAGCAATCCAAGTGGGCAGGACGGCCCATAAAACAGAGACATTGGAGAGTGGAATGGCTTGCGAATCCAATCCTGCAACATGGACTGAGCAGCAATTAAGCCACATTGGTCTGACTAGGCTGACAAGGGAGGTAGGACCGGCGTCAGGCCTAGGCCTAGCCTAGACTATAGGCCGTGAAGTCAACTCCAGTGCCTCTTTACCGCAAGGCAAGCTCTTTAGTGCTTCTCTTTCCTTCCGGTGGCCTCGCTCTGATGGGAGAGACGATTCTCTCGGCAGTTTCCGGAAGGCGAGGAAGAAAATAATATTAACACCCGAATGGAAGCGTGGCTGGCCTCCATTTTCTCACCCGGCTGGCCCAACTTGGCTCGTTCGTTTCAGACAGGCGCCATCCTACTTCTTCGCACAGGAAGTGATGCTCGTTTCACTACCTATTATTGCTTCGACTTTGTGTCATAAGGAGTCAAGGAGAGAGGCTGATTGCTGCCGGTACGTCGCTTACCTACTGGGGGAGGGCTGTTCAGAAATATTTCATTTTGAGAGGGCCGCAAATGTTATGCATACCTGAAAAATAGCGAATGAAGCATGTCAAACGTGCCAGTTTATTCTGAAAGAATTTCATTAGACAAGAGAAAGAATTATATGCAGTGCCTTACCTATGAGGAATTTAATTAAACTTCATAACGGTGTCCTCATCCGCATCATACTGGGTACAGCATATCGAGTAGCGCCAATTTCATTAAAATTCCATCAGGTACTTTCTAAACTCCAGTTTGCCTGTCGTATGGAAAATTATTTTCACGTTGCCCGTGGCCCGTGAGGTATGCTGTTCGTCCAAGCTCGGAATTGGCTCCTGGTTGTCCACTGTTTTGTGTGTGTTTTTTTGTTACGGGTCTCCTGAAAAAAGTAGCCTAAGTGACAGCTAGGTAGGGTATAGGTTGGCGAAATGGGGTGCGTCACAGAGGGTTTGTTTGCTTGGAGAGTGTGGTGACTGGGACATCTTTCACGGCTGGGGGATTCTGATGGAAGCTTTTCCATTAGTGGGCTCCATTCTATTTGCCTCCATGGGATCCTTTCCTTCCCGAGCATTCCGACTCTGCCACAAACAACGGGGTCCTTTCTCTCTCTTTCCCTTTCCCCCGCCACCTCTTTCTCTTACCAAGTCCATTATTTTTGTTGTTCGGAAGCGAAGGACTTGGGAGACGCTGCTGTCAAACTCAATGGAGCCAGGAACCAGTCGGAGACACAACAAATGGCTAACACGCACGTATTTCAATCGTTTATTTTTCACTTCTGCCCAAGAGCGACTGCTGGAACCCCTTGAAATATTATTAGACTGCTGCAGGACTTATTTGG
The DNA here is from genome assembly GCA_000934665.2 of Catajapyx aquilonaris. NCBI lineage: Eukaryota > Metazoa > Arthropoda > Diplura > Dicellurata > Japygidae > Catajapyx > Catajapyx aquilonaris. Next base: position 50,159 of record KZ538404.1, read on the forward strand.
ACCGTGGCTTGTCATCCACACCGGTACGTCCATGAAAATTGCCTCCTATTTTTCTTTTCCTTTAGACGTATCGGTCAACAACATCACACCAGACGGTAGCAATATCATTGGTATATAGGATCTGAAATTTGTATTCAATTCCAGCTCTTGCTTCAGTGCACAGAAAATCGACCTCCTAATGTTGTTGATCCAACGCAAACGCCTATCATGCCCCTATGACGGATGTTTTTGTTTTCCTGGAGCGCCGGGCAGGTTCAAATATAATGAAACGAAATTAATTTACCACAGGTTTTCATTAGTCTCTCTTCATGTTTGTGTAACCGGGCTATTACTTCCGGTCTCATGCTCGAATTTTACCCAGGCTAGAGCACCTGAGGCCTACCAAAATATTGTGAACTGGACGAAGAGGTTGGGGTTAGTAGTACCCTTCGGCATGGTTAGCCGCATTCATGCATAGTCAGTCTATAGACACGCACGATCTCCTTGATAATGATTGCGGATATCGTGTTCGGAACAAGTGGAAACTGTTTGCTGGGTTTGCTGCGTTGACACACAGAAATAGTTAGGACAATAATTCAGCGAGTATGTCTTGTACTGTGAAACTATTGTAGGCTACGTACCGACACTGGCGTACCATTCCATTGCGGTGGTTAATAATATACTGAGTGTGAGCACATGCGATATAAAACAGAATCTCGATGAATACTGAGTGGGACACTTGATCAGGTCGGTTTTATGATCATACTTAGGCCTACTGTTATAGTGAAACGCAAAGAAATGACGTGAAGATATTCAAACACCTGCAGGCTAAGATTAATAAACCTAAAACTGGTATGTGTTGATCAAGGGGGTAATCCCTCGACTGAAAAGTGTACACTGGAGTACCAAATTCAAGGAGTACCAAGGAGTAATAAAGATAGAGGTACCTGAGGAGTAATAAAGAGTGAGGTACCTGAGGAGTACCAGGGAGTACCACTCGCAGGTGTACACCGGAGTACCGAAGTGATTACCCCCTTGGTGTTGATATTGAGTATAGTCATTATAAGACTATAATATTATTGTTCTTTCAACACTTACCAGCCTTATGGCGATAAAGCTGATGAGAGAAGTTTATTAGAGTGTCTGCTGCCCGGGGCAGGCCTTTGCTATACCTCTCACCTTTCACATTCTCCTCGTTCCCTACTCCAACTGCCATCCTTTCCACTGGCATAACATCCTGTAGGCTATACAGTAGTTATATCTAAGCAGCGTAGGCTGTGTCAACTATATACATGTTGTGGAATTATATGCAGTGCATGTAAATTCCTTGCTTATGTTACTTTTCGGTTGTTATTTAGGTGTGTTTTGGGTCAATCAATTCGTATGTTTTGGGTTTCATTTTCAAAATGTCTAAGAGTAAATAAATGTAGTTTTATAGCTTTATAGTTTTGTAGCTGAGAAATATTATGATATGGACCTACCGCATATTTGGAAAATGATATTATGCAGGTTGTGGTTCTCCCTCTTTATTTGCACAATCAAATGTGAATTTTTCTTAAGCAAACCTCGTATGTCAGATGTTATACAGCAAGCGGTTCCAGGATTTTTTGATCTGTGATACTGTTTATTGTGAGTCCTATTTCATTTTGCTTCTTGCTCTTTGTTATTTGGATTAGTGAACGAGTGGTGGCCATGTGCAGAAGGTTGTCCACATTAGGTTAAGAATATAGCAAATGTGTGTGTGTGTGTGTCATGTCTAGTGGCGTATTATGCGCACATTTGGAGACAAACTAAATTATCTGAAAAATCAGAGTCCAAACAAACGATACCTTACCTTGTGTTTGGATTTTGATTTTTCGGGGCTTGTGAAATTAATTGTACTTATAATGCATTTTGCTGAATGTGTTAGCTCACATCACTTTTAATTAGCATAACTTGTACCTCCTATTTCATTTCTGGCAGCCCTCTTATCAGGAAAATGTCGTAATTTTTAGTATGATGACAAGGCGATGATGATGTTATCCGTTTTGAATCATTATCTAAGTAAAAAAATGCCACACTCGTCTAACAATGTGAAGATTACAGACATACAGTATTTCAGGATTTGCTGTCAATAATATTTTATTTTCTAAGGAAGGTCACAAAATTCAAATCTTTAACATACTTGAACTGTTGTATTGTAACTCATTAACAGTCAATGGGTAAGTAGATTAATAGAGACTCTGGCTTCCGAAATCAAGAACAAGTTTAAATTTGAATAATAAATATTAATTAAAACTCAACATTACATTTAAAAATGCTTTAATATTAATATCCTCATTCTCAACATGCCACGCTTTCTAAACGCAGCACAAGTCCAAATAAGATGGATGATTTTGCTACTAGGTTCCTCAAATTCTGTACTCACTTTTGATTCAGCAACAAGCATGCATAGTGAATACTTGTGGGCAGTAGACTGAGGGTTGATGCACGTGGATGCTAATGACCACAGAGGAAGTGCCGGCTCCATTAACCAGTTGTGGTTTATTTTACGTGAAGTGGTTAATTGCAAAGCGGGGGGACGAAAGGGGCGGAACCTAATAAAATGTACCCGACTTCAAAGGTGTACCAACAAAGGTAGCTGAGATAGAGAAACCCCAGGGGAACCGATCCAATTAACCCAAGGGAGCTGTGGTTAACTGCACTGGGTAACGCCACTTATTGTCTCTCCCAGGTTCCAATCATGCATTGGTAAGGGGATGCTCTTGACTAGACCGACGAGTCCTGCTGCTCGGTTTGTTCCCCATTTTTTTGAGCGTTATAAAAGTAGGCTTGAAACACTTGTGTTCCAATATTTAAATATAAGGCGGGACAAAAAATATTATTTGAGTACTTTTTCTGCAATTATTTTATGTGATTTTCAAAACCCACCTACAAGATACAATTGTCTTGGTTTTTAACACCTTTCCACGTCTCGAAAGTGTTATGTCACAGGCGTATAACCTCATACGCATGGAAATATCAATCCATGCCAAACAACTATTACAAAAGTTACGACCTTCCTATATTTTGCTCCTGCATTTTGTTCCATTTTGTAGAAATGTGCTTGGCGACTATTGTTTTTTTTTGGCAGAGTCAGAGCCAGAGTAAACCTAAGCTGTGTGGCAGAAAAGCCAAGTTGGCACCAGTGGGAGACTTGCAATCTCCTTCCCTAACTTTGCAACGACAGACAAACCCAAGTGATTAAGTGGTAATTAATAGTTAACCTCGGGGGTCAGATGGGGCGGTAGAGTGGAAGACATCATTAGGGCGAGCCCTGTAAAGTAATTTCCTCTCCTCTTGTGTTGAGAGCTGCCATCTCTCCAGCTGCAACCTCTCTCTTTGGCCAAAGGAGCAGCCTAGCTAGCTTGGCGGGTGAGGACGCACCACCTAAAATTGTGAGCCCATTTCCTTCGGGCCAAGGGCGTCACCCATAAAAGAAAGCACAGCATGTATTGCACAACCTTGCGACCTTGCTGGCAAGGACAGGTAGGTCATTCAGGAAATGTTGCAAACAAGTGCATCAAAAGTTGCACTAATGAAAATAGCAGAACGGTACTATCTCTAAGCAGTAGTATACCACAATTGTAATGGTGGGTACGAGGAGTGTCAACCTTCACCACTCCAATGATTCCATTAGCAGCTTTTCCCCTTTTCTGTAAGAAAAAGTAAGGAAATGGTTGGAACCCGCGAAAGTGGTTACTTATCACTCGGAAGGAAGGACGTCTTTGTTTTTGCAGCCCTTGCCATCTCACCCAGTATTTTACTCCAAGGAAAGGAAAGGAAGAGAATCGTGGAAGTTTGACTACGGCATTATGCCAGGATGCTTCACTATCCCATCAAGTTTCAGCTTCTGATTATTTCACTTAGAGTCTTCTTATGCAGTAATACGTAGAGAGCTCTTTCCTTTTTGACGTCTATATTAGTAGCGTAATTAATTGCAACCACCATCCAGCAAACACAGTCCGTAATAATACTGACAACGATACAGGGTGAACTCATGGGTTCCAAGGAATCACTATGCAGCCTAGTTACATAGATAATGGGCATCAAATGTAAAGCATGAAATATCCTGGCAGGTATGCCGTATGCGTCCTTCCAAACAACCGTGTCTTTTTAATATTTCAATTTAAAGTTTTACCGTGCAATTTTGATTGAAGTTACAAGCTCATTAGCCCGGGCGCAAATCATGCAATTATTTTGGTGCGACGCGTCACCCCGATTGGTTGAATCGAGGCAGGATGCGCGCACAGTGTTCGGGCAGTGTCGCAGGCAGTATATTCGCCACGTATATGAGGTGGTATAATGCTCTCTTTGATCAAATCTAATTTATTCAGTAACAAGGCTGCGGAGACAAAAGGAAACCTCCACATTTGACATTCGTGATCCTTTGGTGTCCAGGAACTCGCCCTAGCGCATGTCTCCGCTATTATTATGAAACACCATGTAGATTTAATTAAAGTGCTGCATATGACTAACATGAATAGGAGATCTCATAGTTAAGCAACAATATTGGAGTAACTTACATTATATGAAGCTTAGAATGTTGGAGTAATTTGACATGTTTCTTTCCTTAGATTGACTTAAACATCGTGCAGTGCGTTTGTGATCGCATACTACATTTAGAACGTAACAAAGAAGCGTGTCTGAGCAGACAAAGTACTACACAACCATACATGGCAAATACTGTATAGTGCTGTAGCCAACGTCCCACCTGTAGAACAGCACTTCTCCAGAGTTACAGAGTCCAGCAGGGCCCTTACTGAAAAGATGACACTAATAGACGTTCAAGTCAGCAGGAAAAGGGACACCTCTGCAATATCGAGATCTGCACTCTCCAATAGACAGTCGACAAAGTTAGACAACTGAAACGTTTTTTCGCTGGATTATTGTGCCACTAAGTTCTATCAGAGCCTAGGCCTTGATACTATAACGAGATACTGTATATCAGACACAGCAATAAAAATGACATCTGTGATCTTTTGCACTTAATGCCATAAGAATACCTTTGGCCCACTATTTTCTATTAAAACCTATAGTGACTTACAACATAATTATGCTGAGTCTGTATCCGTGTTGCCTATATTATTGACTTATAAACGCCCTAGATCACCCTAGGTGCCATCAAACCTTGATTAATGCAAGCCTATATTATTTCTTCTAGAATTGGCTCTTTCTCGGCTCGTGCTGCCATTGCCTACAGTCAGTATGGTTATTTTAGAATCAGATCTCCATATAGACATATTACATGTTCTTTAACATAGGCGCATTTGGGAAGACTCTTTCCTTTTTAATCATGTGGATTAGCCTTGCTTACTTCGTTTTGGTTGTTGATTATCCTGAACATTCCGAAGCAGGTTGGCATAGTGGATAAGGCGTCCGACTGCTAATCGGGAGGTCCTGGGTTCGAATCCCGGGGCCGGCAACTCTGACCGTGGTTTTCTGTGGTTTCCCACGGTCCTCCCAGGAAAATTCCGGAGTTGTTTCCGTAATTGACAGGCCACAGCCGCTTCCTTCTGTCCCTATCCCATCCCAAAAAGTGCAGTAAAATGAAAGCAAAGAGTTCCAGGCAAAAGAAAACTTTCCCCCTAAAGAGCCAAAAAAGGCTGATAACGGGGTATGAATTATTAATTATTAATTATTTATATTTATTATCCTGAACATTGGAGCAGCTTCCATCATTAATGTCACAATAAGATATGCGCATAAAACGAACTCATATTCAGCCAGTTATATCTGGTAGCAATTTCCCACCACACTGTATGCCACACGTGACTGTACTGAGCATAAAAGAGCCCATTCTCGTATGCCGGAAGTGCATTGTGCAAAACTTTGACGGCCCCTAGGGCGGCCTCGGGGTGTTTATAGAGTGAATGATCTACACCTCTGGATTTAGCACCTCCTTCTGTTTGGTCTCTACTGGACTTGAACGAGCGATAATAAATATCAGCCCAAACGGCTATCTATTTGTGAACTGTGCAATCCTTCTATTCCGGTTAACTATTGGTTTAATCAAAGGTAGGGTGTGAGACAAAATGCTCATGTCAGCCAGAGAACGAGTCATTTCTGCTGAATTGGAATTTTTATTATCTCTCATCGTTGACTTAGAGAAATTTGATGTTATTGACTGATTAATATTGACTAAAATATGGGTTTGGTCAAATGTTGGATGTTTTAAGAGGAGCAGGGAGGAAAGCGCTTGGTCGACTGAATTACTTGAGTAATCACTTGCACTTCTCTTCCCTTGCCGCACTAGAAAATGAAGAACACTGATGACGTTTTACTTGCGCCCGAAACTTTTCCCCTTTGTTTTAAGTGCAATATAATGAAAGGAAAACAAGTTGGAAGTAATTTCTATGGCGTCCTCCCACGCACGGTGTATTAAATTCGCATGAAAGTTGCGTTTAACCAGATATGCGGATTATTTTCGACCTTTTTGGTTATATGCCACCTTGGCTAAACGAATGTTGCATATTTTCCTGCTCCACCCACAATGGTATATATTCTTTTTCGAAGTACTTGAATGCAAATCTAGCTGAATTTTGCACTGCCATTTATAGCATATTCTACTTAGAAGCTGAATTATTTTAGTAAAAACCTTAAATTTTGGCTACAGAGAACCATATTGCATTAAATTTTATACATTCATGCTCTCTCCTGGGGTTGGGGACGTGTGAGGTGTAGACTGGTTTTAATAAAAGTCAAAAGCGTGGACATAGTTTCTTCCGGTTGCTTGGTTCGTATACCTTATGGTTGTTGACCTGATCTACCGTATCAGCAGATGTCCGTGTACATGAATAAATCCTCCAGGTCCTTTTTTTTATTCTTTGTCAGCGCGGTAAAAGAGAGGGAAACGGCCGCTATGAAAAGTGGACCTCGAGTGTCTGATTCTAAGGATCAAACGGCTGGTCATATCCGTTTGAAGGGCCGAAAGAGCCGAACTTATGGCTTCCTTTGATCTGAAACGCATTTCCCTCCTGTGGAACTTCCGTCACCTGCATCAGAAGGAATAATAACACTCCAGGAATATTACATCAGAGAGAAGTAATTTTACTGTTTAAATATGCTGAAAAGGCGCTTGATCGGGTTCACTTTAATTTGCTCTGACAATTTGGGCTCTAGATAACACGTCACTCCGTTGAATTCATGATTATTGTATTCAGCTCTCCATTAATTAACAACGAAAGGGGGTTAGCTTAGAAGGCTGTCAGGTATTGAATGTTATCCAGGTGCTTGTATTATTCACGACGTGCATCAGGCCCCGCGAAGACTTATGAAAATCTTTGACAGGGCCTACAGAACGAGTCAAAATGATGGTCCAAACTTTTATGCCATATTTAAGCAGTTACTCTAGTGAAAGTCAACATGGCGAACAGTTATAGAGAGGATATGTGTGGCCTCTGCTGTGAATGATCATTTCACATCAATTTTATGAACGCCAGCAGCTTTCAAAATTATGCGACCCAGAACGTAATGCAACAGGACTCGGCAGCCTGTATATTGCAAATACTGTAGGTAGCATGATAGCAGTAAACGACACCGTGAATCTGTCAAGTTATTAGTAGTACGCTTTTGTAATGATTAGTCCAGTGTAGTAGATGAAATCGATATGTTGTATACCGAGTGGCCAACGCAAAGCTCTCCAACCGTATCCGCGGCTGATTACGGATCGCAGATTAATTACGAACTCAATCCATGCAAGCGCCTGATCATCCAGTACGTAGACTATACTTAATTTGTTACGTAATAGCACAATTTGCAACCTGGTGGAAGTAATTCATAATATTCTCACCTGCCTTCATTGTACGCCTCAGCTGGAATTAGGGGAATATGGTGACCCCTGAAATTAATCCCTTTTGCCGCCAATAAACTAGTAATTAGGAATTACACCATATTCTGCATCCACGCATTACTCATTAAAGTAAAATTGGTAGCTGTTTACGAAGCTTTGCTATAATATTATCACCGTGAAAATAGAGACGCCAAGTAACGTAGACATCATGATCGTGCAGGAGAAATCCACTGTCAGAAAAACCATTTTCGAGATAATCGGAAGCAAATATTACCTTTCACTTGTTTACATTCTAGTGAATTGTGAATACGTAAAATTCTGGTTTACTGACTCATTGTAAATCTTCAGAACTAAACGGATATGTCACCAGGCGGCAGAGCAGAACAAGTGCTAACTTATAGTTATAGTGCTGTAAGTAACTCAAAACGGCTAAATAGATTTTTCCTGCATGATATTAACAATACAGTCATTTTCGTTCACACAGCCCAAAGTTCGACATGAAAACTGAGACATTCCCTACTGTAGTGGAGCGCTCTGCAAGCATTCAATTCGTAGATCCCCAAAAATGGGGTGCATGCCCATGACAACGGATCCGTGAAGATATCTGAAGCATCCGCCGGTTCCGAAACTAGAAGAGAACCTTACCAAAAATATAAGCAGTCGACAAGAGTCCATTAGTTGCCATGATTGGTGCAGGCCACGTTGCCAGTTGGCAAGCAAGCAAGAAGAGACTGTGAATAAGAATATTTAGTTGGACGGTATGGGGTTGGAGGAATCAAATAGAGAAAAAAAAGAGAGGATAGGGGTGCGTTCTTCTCGTGTCTGTAAAGAAGCCAAAGGCTGAAGCTGGGAGTCTGGGAATGGTGGAGCCTATCGATTTTGGGCCGGATCCATTGGGAAAGAGTGGAGCCTGCAGAAGGGGGGTTGTGGAGCAGAGGCTGGGGGTTGTCATGAATGAACGCGGCCTTCAATGGATGCCCTGAGAGGGAGGGAAAGGGAGAGGGAGAGATGCTTGCGTGCGTCTCTTGCCTTATACACTAACCCTGCTGGTAGGGTGTGGCTGCGACCTCTGCCGAGTTCAACACACAATTAGGAACATCCCGGATTTATTTTTTGTCCATTCACATGTTGCGAATGATTTTTGTAGGTCGTAAATTTGTGATTGGCTCGATGTTTAATGTGGATGAAACTTCATTGTCAAATGTCAATTCGGTCAAATGTGTTGGTGGGAAAGGGGCAGCCACACGCTATTTATAGTACGAGTTGCTATCCCTATTGAAGTTGAAGGGTTGCAGGCTGTAATAGACAGTGAATGGGACGGCCGGCTGCGCATTTCCGGGTGTGTAGCTGCTGGTTGGGTAATTTTTCCGAATCTGAATATTATGGGGGATCGGGGCTATGTTTAGCCGCAACAAAGAATTACAATTTGCAAAATAGCTGTCGGAATTTCCGAATGCGTGAAAGTGATTGAGTTCAGGTTGACTTGCGTGACAGCCTGTGGAAGTGTATTGCACTTGCAGAGTACACTGTACCGGACTTGGGAAACGAGATATTATGTCAATATTCTCGGCCCTTTCTTGTCATTAACAAAAAAATTCGTGTCATTCCACAGTTTCATTTCATATGAAGCCGAAATTAGGCCGGAAATTTTTGTGTAATATCCCCTCTCCAATATTAGAACAGGAATTACAGTGTGCAATATTATAGAGCTTGCGAGCTTTTTCTTTCATCATTACGTAAAAACAGGTCGCTGTCGTGCTGCAGCAGTGCTGTCCGATAACGCTGTAAAAATCCTTGGGACAAGCGATGCTCCTATGTATGTGCAGTTACTGAAGAGTAACCCCACTCGTGGCAATCATCGGGAAAACTTTTCGTCGGCCGCAATTTTTGGTCCGTCACAAAAGTGCCATAAAACGGATGGATAGCATCAGGACAAAGGCCTGGCATAAAAGGACTGCCACTTCCGCCCAGAAACGCGCGCAATAAACGAAACAATCCGCACGCATTGGGCCGTAGTTAGGCTCGCTTTTTAACTGCGACTGGTTCCGCTTTTTCGCCCAGATCATGCTTTCCTGGGCTACCAATTTGGCGCCAGTGAAACACCCGAGCTCCTCCCTTGTGCTGGACCCGATGCTGTACCATCCGGAATCAGCCTTTTTACCTCCACCCACACTTGTTTCCAATTCCTATTTGCAAGGGATTAACCAGCAGACGACATGCACCATGCCCTTTGTTTCTGCTACACCCTAAATGAAAGGGTGTAGATTAATAGTCATGAAGTATACCCATTCAAGACGTGTCATAGACTAAATAAATAGGTTTACTACTACTACTACTACTACTACTACTACTACTACTACTACTACTACTACTACTATTATTATTATTATTATTATTATTATTATTATTATTATTATTATTAGAAAACAAGCTACATGACTGTATTAAGAACTGATATGGTTGTACTGTACAGTACCAGTATGGTGTTCAACTATCATTCGGTGGCATTACAAGTATTAGTCAATTAGTGCAACAGAGGATATCCTTCGTGTCAGGCGACCCTTGAAGCAGGAGTGGTTGAAGGGAGGAATAACCGGCAGGATGACCCTATATATTCACGTGCACAGTTTGCCGAAACTTAAATTATCATGCCATTATCTCCGTAATGAAGCCGAAATAGACTAGGGTAATTTCGTCTTGGAATATCATATAGCATGAACCTAAGTCCGAGAGGAAGTGCGCAGAGGAGTGCTTATCTAGAACCTATAGCAATGGCTTATGTCATTACAGTATTATTTTTGGAGCTCATTGAAATATTTGTTTCGAATAAAATATTTCCACGGGCACGGTACGCTGACCTTCCAACCCTGTTGACAATGCATGTAAGCTATATCTATCGATATCGCGCAAGTATTTAGTTGGCCTCATCTATTCATTTCGAGGGGAGGGAGGGGGGGGGGTCGTCATAACGCTGAAGTTTCACAATAAAGTTCCGTTTATGATATGGAATATGTATTTTGATACTTAAATGCAGAACTCGGAAGTTTCCAGAAGGTGCTACGTAAATGACGCAAGTGGAAAGTGCCTGCATCTCCATCAACTCAGCACATGAAGGGGATAATTATATTGAGACACCATCAAAGCAGGAACGAAATGTGGCTCTAGATGTACTCTCCGTGCAAAAGCTGATCTTAATTGGGAAACAAGATTAATCCCTTTTTAGCCCGTATCCACCAGTCTATTGAAATACACTAGTTTGATAGCACTGTCCTGTGAAAAAAAAGTTCACTTTCCCAACGCTTGACCAAAGTCAACTGGGTTCCTATCCGCTGACAAGGGGGATTTACCGTTGCTTCAGTCCTGTTAGATTAGTGGGCTTGCCAAAACCCATTTGCGCATCGTCCTGTTTAATTAATATTGTAGTTAATCAGCATGTCGTTTGCCTAATACACCACCCTGATTTCGAGGGATTGTCGGTTCAAATCCTCAGGCTCACCTGTACTATTCGTGCACCACACAGCTCTTTTGTGTCTTTTCCTTTTTATCCCTTTTAGTGGCTGTTTCGGTTGGAAGGGTTTTTCATTTATTGTTCTCTTCAAGCTGAAACTTTGAAGAATATGTTTACTTGCCATATAACGCCCAAAACGCGATGCTGGCCCCTTTGAATACGGAGGTATAATTTCGTTTCAAAGATTCTTTCTTGTAAAACGAATTATGTTACATTAAATTTTAGTAGATACTGTTATACAGTATATTGTGGATCATACATGTTTTGAGTATAGTGCATAGAGATTTTGCTGCATTATAGGCTTAGCAGTCGGACTGTATGGAGACGTGTCTTGCTCAGCAATGCGTGCAATATGGTGCTAGACCCAAAATAGTTCGTGGAAGTCAAAATCAAATTAAATTTGCGCGGCAAGGTTGCGCTGAGGTCAACCGGGGCGCAAACTGCTCCTTGGATCTCTGAACTCCTAGTCTGTTTCCGTGAACTTGATTACGGCAGCAGCGTATTTGGAGGACAGAGCTTTTAGGGCGTCTGATTTAATTTCGACTCTACTCATCTCTCTGTCCGTATAGGTAGTGTCCCAGCTTTGACATTACCTTATGTGCGGACCAATGAAAACTGTTACATGCTTTACTGTCACATTCAATGATATTCTTGTGAAACTCAGCAGCTGTTTCTAATGCTGCATTAGGTTTGCACTTATCTCTGACTTGAAATATGTCCCCAACGCAACGGTGACAATGTATTCACGTAACGATAAGTACGACTTGACATCAGGTTGGGAACCGTGCCGTCACGTATAGTGTCGTGCTTCCGATATGGTGTACAGGTGAAGTGGGAAATATGAGTGAATGGAATAGACGTATATCTGGCAGTTCAATGCGTGATGGGAGTAATGCAGGTATATATCAGCAGGACCTGCATTATTAAGTCCTGGAGTCCATTTGGAGTGTCACGTTCCCAATTGAGTCAGAGAGGTTTGGATAATGCTGGGGACTGAGACGTTGGAAGGTAGAAGACCACGATTCTCATGTCAGTCACAAGCTCTCAGGGTGACCCGGAAGGAGAGAAGGCTCAAGTATTGAAAACCTCTCCAGGAAGAGGGTGAAGTGAACGTGACGGAGGCATTCAAGTAGGGCTCAATGTGCCTTGCCTGCCTGCCTCCCCGCTTCTCCCATTCACCACCAGGGGGTCGCTTTATTTGACACATTAAATGCACACCAAGACTACGTCTTTATCACCTCGTTAGTCACAGAAGCACTCATGATTCCGAAAAATGAGTGCGGCATATGCTGCTATTGATGGGGGGGGGGGGCTAACTATTGCGCCTCCTATTTCCTAGACAAATGGGCATTGTTTCCTTCCTGCAAAACAAGTCGACTGGTCGCGATAAAAGTGGATCAGCCTACCCCAGGCAATGGAGTCCCATGAAATGATTATACAGATAATATACACATTTGAAATGTTGAGGAACGCCGGATGATAGTCTGCAGCAGCCAATTCCCATCTGTGTTATTATTACGCTTGATGGACAAATGCCATTGGGCATGCAATTACTAGGCCGTCCAAATGTCAGCCCAGCATTATCTCCGGGGCTCTGTGTGATATCCACCTCTTGGATTATATTACATTATTGTATGTGGTCGCATCGATTTTTCACTTGGACTATGTGCCACATGATTATCGCATTGGGACAAGGTATCCGTGGAGCATTTATTCTCTGGCGAGACGCTTTTGGTCCGCCAACTAACCTGGAGTCTCTTGGTACAGTAGCCCTATCGATTTTGTTGTTCTCGTCCTTCAGTGGAAGTGACACGGCCTGGAGAAGCTGTGTGGGAAAAGGATTGGAGAGAGACTTCCGTGCCCAATAGACGCGCTTTTTTCCGAGGGTCTGCTTTCCTAATCTGCCCGCAAATGACCTTACAGGAAACCCACACCTACTACGCTATCAGGGGAACAGATCAAAAATACTCCTACGCCTTCAGCTTCCTTCATCCACACTTTCATATGGCTCAATCAAGAGATGTGCACGGGGCCGGGAGGCCAACGTCATCGGGGATGTCATTACTCACTGTCTTCTTCTTCAGGGAGCATCCTATTACACTTTAATGATCATAACAGCACCCACTTTAATTTGATCTAAGGCCTAGGGGGCGTTCTTACAATCATTATACGGAATTTATTTTAGTCAGATTCCTAACAATCCGACAGAAGCTCATGCCAATTAGACGTCAGATTTTTTAAAGGCTCAGTGACTGTAGCTTACATTGGAATTAATGTACAGGCTTGGAAGATGAGACATTATGTGAACATTCCAGACCTTACCTCGGAGTTGAGAAAAGGCCTGTATGATCCTATTAGAGTCAGGTTTCTTCGAAATTGAGTACGGCATTGTGTCATGTAGCCCTTGATGCTTAACTTCCTGCCAAATCAGTTTTCTATGCATTCCCACAGTGAAAAGATGGGAAAGGGTGATTCAACAAGAAATAGTTCAATTTGAAATCCTTATAATACCGGGTGTTCCATCAAGTTCGTGGGTAGTTTTATTTATCACTAATATTGCCCGAAGTAGTTATTTTTGTGTAGATTGTTGTGCCTTGATCCAGGTGCCTCAGTACTATCATGTGGTCGAATGTAGCAGTGGCTATAGAATAGGGCAACTGATGGTTAGAGGCGCAACAAGCTACAAAAATAACATGGGAAATTTCCTATAACTTAAAGGACCCACGAACTTGGAACACCTTGTATAAGGAATTCCAATGTGATCATTCTGCATTTCAGGTCCTTATTTTTTTCATTGCCGAGATAACAGCCTCCATTTCCGTAGGATATGGCTTAATATGCTCAAACAATATGTTCCATCTCCCAAGTCGGAACATGAATCTATAGCAACAACAACGTCACATCCATACTACTTTCGATAAACAACTACTAAATCCATCACTCTGATGGATCTAGTCCCCTCAGCCATAAAGTTTCTGTAATCCTGTATCTCAGTACAACGCAGTATACGATTTCTTGTGGGCGTCGGCGGGTTTTGCAAAAAGGATATCGCCCCCCACAGTCTTGACGTCATTAACTGGTTTCAGCACAGAAAAACACGAGACATGCCTCCAAGGAGACAATGTGGAAGGGGGAATAACATTGTTGAAAAAAAAAATCCTGAAGAGGGCATGTGGAGCAATCCCCGGAAGGTCGAAGGGGAATGAGAGAATATGTGAGCAGGGAAGAAGCTGCTCAGAGCTACCACCACTAGACCGAAAAGCAGTGTTCAATAAAATCCATTAGCTCGGCTTCAATTCCTCTCACGTCCGGATCTGAAGCTTGGGAGGAAGAGGGGGAAGGAGGGAGGAAGGAGAGGGAAAGGAGAGGGAGATTTTTGCTGCACAAAATCGGATCGAGCAGAGCCGAGAGTCATTTGCATCTTCTACTGATTCCTTAGTTCTATATTGAACTCGATTATGACCCCACGCACTGCTGGAATCGGATGGGGAATCTGTATGGTAGGACCGGATGTTCCGGGACAAATATGGCTGCATTTTCTCATTTTTATGCGTGGTGGACCCTCCATCCTCTCGTTTTATGAGCCTTTTTTGAGATTACTTTTTTTTGCAGTGGTGCGTACGATCAGGGGAGCATGAATTATGCGGGAATTTATGTGTGACAGTGGCATAAATTTTGGTGGCTAAGTTTGGTTAGAGTTGACACTTGACAGGGGGAAGCAGGTTCTGTGACAGGTTCATTGGATTCTGCCGTAAATGCGGTCTATTTTGGGTTTCCGCCATTTGCAGGCTTGGCTCTTTGCTTAAGTTTGCTGGAATAACGAGGCAAATCGGATGGATAGGACCAAGTGGTAAGTTCAGGGCTCAAGCCATTTCCAAGGGAATGGGGTGAACTAGTTGGATTGTTTAAGGAGTAGATTGCCTGATATGTGAAGAGCAAAAGTCTACATGTTCTAAGTAAAAAAGACTGCATGTTTGATTTAGTTTATTGAAAGGTACACTGGTACACTACCGACCTCACAGCATTACAGTGAACTATTCAGGATTTTTTTTCTCGTCATATAATACTACAGTATAAACCCTATAGTCATTCTTGCATGAATATAAAATATATTCATGTAACATATAAACTGTCTTTTAAGTTGCGTGGCTGTCCTAGAAAAGCGCGTGTTACGGTTACAGGGGGACGTCACATCGTTTATCTCAGTGTAAACAATAAATGGCGGAAGCTTCTAGGTTGATCCCGGCGAGGGATGGCATAAAATGGTGGTTGTCAATCTGGAAGGGCTCCCTAAGGCCAGTGTGCCGCAGATGGACACATACATCAACTGCTACTCTGTCTTGGGGACAACTCCCCTGAGCCAATCAAATCATCCTCCGGCTCTTCTCTTCAAGAGACCCCCCCCCCCCCACCCTACAATCATCTTGACGACCAAAAGGAGGAGGAGGAAGGGAGGGAGGATGGGAATGCCTGCTTATCTCAGAGGATGGGGACAGTTCATCTTTGTGATTCAATCAGTTCTGATGGAGTCAATTAGCATTCAATCTGTCTAGTAGAGCTTGCTATTATCCAATACGGCTTTGTAAATAAACTTAATGTACCGTGCTGTTTGTATAGCCTCGGCAAAAAAGGCTCCAGTTTTTTTGGTACATACAGGGGTGCCGAGCTGGTGTGATGCAAACTTGATACGTGATTAGCTCGCATTATTCGTAGCTATTATTACTGAATGCAAAATTATTTCTAAAAATAGGATCATAAATAAGCATTATTGGGAACAATCGGTGTATGAACTGTGCCAGCTGGTTGAAACAAAAAGTCATATGCCAACCAAAGATGATTAAGGACGTGGTCCTGATTGTTGCTTTTATGAGAAACGGGCCTAGTTGGCAAACCTTCCACGTTGTATAAAATATGATTGGTTCCATATCGCATTTGAGGTCAGTATGTTAGGCATGTCCCACCACAGACCCTAATCTGCAGCAGCCCCTGGCATTTTCTCCGCCAGTTGAGTCAGAATCGTACTTATAATTCACAAAGGAGATAGATGGACATCCTGGGTGAATCATGAGCCATAAATTCCGGGGATCAAATCGAGCCCCGTTAAGAATCAAAACTGGTATTTTATGAGAAAGAGGGGCTTTTGTGATGGAGCAAGGGAGGAGAGGAGATGCGGGAGCCAGCCGCAGCTTCGAATTTCAACACTGAAAAGGGGAAGAAAATTCAACAAAACTTTTTCCTGGCGCCTGCTGCCAAGACTTCCAATGCGTTGAGAATGGCGCGTGTCAGTCCCCCCAACCAGAACCTCTTGTGAAATTGCATGGATTGTTAGAAAAATGATAGAGTCTCTCCCAAACTGCGCAGCTATTGTTACAAAATACAAGTAGGCTATACTGTGCAATAATCAATATAACGATTTTGGAGTGCTTTTGCAAGGTTTGGAGGGGGGCAAGAATAATCGTTAGTATGCTTCTTCCAATACACACCCGTTCCCTCCGATTCTGGGAGCCAATATTTTCCCCAGCTGTTGCCAGTATTTGTACCCTTGACACCGGAGCCAGCACATGCTTGTCACTTGAGTTGGATGCTGGCACCTTCCCTTCCAAAGGGTACGACTCTCAATCAATAAGTTTTATATATTGATTCCTATTTGAGGGTTCCTATCTCCTTCTTCTGCCGTCCTAGCCAACCACAATCAATCAGCTGTCTTGCTGTTATCAGAAGGAACGAACAAAGAGTAATGTTTGCCAAGGAACGAGGGCTCTTCATGTCTGCTCTCTAACCTCACTCCCACGCTCTGATTGACCAACTTGATGGAAGTGTTGCCAGGGGTCTTCCTGGAAGGTGTGATTAAGACAGTTCGACGAATCGCTGGCGTTAAACATGCTCTAAGACAGGTGTCAAAACCATGAGCTTTATCGCGCTTACCTAATAAATCGAGGTGTACTTAAGCCAGCGTTGCCGCACCTTTCGCAGCCACTCTCTAAATAGGGAAATAGTGGCAAAATGACTGATAACGTTTAGCACTTTGAGTTTCCCCTCCGCCATATCTGTCCCATTCACAATGATGGCGCCCAGCTGGTACTTGAATACCAGCAGAACTGGGTCACATTGCCTTGAATGCAGAATTCGTCCTCGAAGGACGGCCATCCACGCTATTAATGTCACATCCCATTACATAACCTGTACGTGGTGTGGAAAGCGGCGAGTAGAGTATGAAAGACAAGGCCGGCGTGGGACTTTGGCCTGATAAGGTAGCAGCTGGGATTCATTTCCTGTGGAGATAGGCCCAGCTAGTCGTGCTGCTGCAGCACCAGCCTCTTCCCGAGGTGGTGAAAGCAGCACTCTTTGCAACAAATAGCTGTGCGCACCGCCGACTGAACGGCTTGTGGGGAATTTAGGCGATATTTCTTCACATTCGCGAATAATTACTAAAGTTTAAGAATACCAGCTATTCTGAAAGATTTACAGCTGCTCTCTTTGCGGGAGGGGATTGCACAGCAGGGAGTATTAAGGAGGCTCTCCTGATACCCTGTTTAGATATTCACGCAGACGCGTAATAAGGTCACTAATTTCAGCCACCTTATCTCATTACCTTTTCCCTGCAAGAACGCCCTATCTTCACCTTCAGAGGCAAAGTTCTTAAAGCCAGCCGGGTCGCTTATGTTATCATTCCGGGCTCATAAAACGATTGCGTAAGACCTCTCTTGACTTCCCTCATCCACCCCATCATTCGATAAAGCAAACATCCCCATTGGTGTTATGATGGGTGGGGCCCCTTATGTCTGGGAGACTGAAGGAAAAGTTGAAAATTGAATTTTCACATTCATATATTCAGCTGGCATCCTTGAACAGAGCGTGAGTGCAGCTGGTGCCCTCTACTTGTGCCCAGCATGTGCGGCAGGCTGCGAAAACAAAAGCCAGCTTGTATCGGGCCTGACATATTGCGAAGTCGCAGCCACTTTCTGAGGCTTGCAGGAAATTCAAAACCTTTGAAGTCAGGTGGCGAGCGAGGGCTTGGAAATTCCTCTGCGGTCGCCTCCTCTCTATCAGTGTAACGATTGGCGAGTCAGAAGAAAGCGCAACAAAAAAGGGACCTTCCTTGTCTCAGCTGCAGCAGCCTCCATTTCCTCCTTTTTGGATGGTGGAGGGAGGGGAGAGAGGGAGCATTTGCTCCGGAAAAGGAACCAGAGAGAGAATTGGGGGAAATGGGGCGGACGGGCGAGAAGGAGGAGGATTTGCAATAACGGTCATGGCCGCCATGACAGTAGCTGCCTGCCAACAAACGAACCTTTACACCAGGAGAGGGATGCCATTCTAGGATCTCAAATTTTGCCCCAGGGCCAACCTGTGTTAGCGAGGGGGGACTTCAGCTTGGGGTTGGAAGGGTCGGGAAGTCAATGGCTATATTTGCTCTCTACTAGTCACTCCTGCCCTCTAGATCGGGCATATGCCAGTGCCTTCAGTCTGAACTCAAATTTGCTTACTCTCAGAGTATAGCCTTAGCTATGAGCTTACATTAGGTCCTTCCGGAGTGGTTTATTGTGCGGAAATCAGGCTGAGGAGGACTGCAAGGGAGAGTAGTCGGTAAGCCTGTATAGTTGGCGAATAATGCAATACAATCAGAGTCACTTCCTGTATGGCTAAACTATTTAATTCTCCGTTTTCCGTAATCTAAATTTCATTTTATGCTCTCCCTACGTCAGCTCGAGGTTAACTGGCATTCAGTTGAAAGGAAGGGAGAAAACATTACTGAGGGAATTTTTATTTTCTCATGGAGCTGAGCAACCAGGCTGTACTGTATGGAGGCTGTAGCCATTAGAAGCGGGAGCCCCTTGAATGCACGCTTTAATTCTTTACTAAGTCGGAAATTGAAAAGAAGGTTGAACTTTGGCTTCCCCTTTTCCCCTTTCTTCTCGTCTTTCCCCTTCCCCCGCCCCTTCATCCAACGTCGGACTTATCCCGCAGAAGTCACTTAAAGGCAAAAAACTGGGGAAGTCAGCAATTTCAGTTACCATGGCAGCTCTTTTCCCAAGGCTCGTTCAGACTAGCAAAATTGTATTACCCACACTTATTGGCAGTGTCAATGTCATTCGAGTGGGGGGAGGGGGAAACGAGGGCAGGGTCGTAGTATGGGGCTATCAAAGAGAGAAATACGGACCAAATCCTCGGGTATATGAGAAGGGGCATCCGCGCTGGCCCGCCATCATTTCATCTGGGTTTTGAGACCGACGACTGCTGGTCGCGACGGAAGGTGAGATCAGCATCTTGCCTTTTTGCAACTTCCGACCAAAAGAATTGAATCTCTCAAACGTCCTTTCCGGATAACAAGTTGGAAAAGATCGGAGATTATCCGCTGACAAATGGGTCTCAGACTGATCGCTCATTGCGCTTGCATTGTTCGAATAATCGTTAGGTCTGTGGATACAAAATTGTGCAATGACTTAATAAAGCTCTATATTAATATAACCACGAGTAAGGTAATTGGGACACACTATAGTGCACCATTTGGCTGCGAGAAGCGGAATTAAATTTAAACTTAAACTTCGGGTAGGCGTGTGAAGAAACATCGGTACTGGCGCCATATAGTCACGCTAATATATTGAGATTTGCTCGTCCGGGAGGCTGTACTCGTGTTTTTTTTTTGCAACCACTCGTGTATGGGTACGCACATGGTTTTTTAAATAACATTTCTGAATTGATACAGATATGCCGCTCTTAAATTCCCGCCATTGTGCATGGCATCGTCTGATGCTAACCATTTCCCGCCTGTTCCCTGACGTAACATTATTACGCCATCAGGCCACAAGTGGCGCTGCATGTCGTATTTTGGTTGTGTTCCCACGGTTCCCACCCTGTTTCCACCTAACCCATTCGACCTTGTTTTGCAGCGTTTCCGGAATATGACAGTGGGCAAATCAGTTTTTGCCATATATGGAACCATGTTCCACTTTGGACCCATCCACAAACTGTAAGTTTAAATCGTGATACGGTTATTCCTGCAATCTAAAATGCGTATATGGGTGTAAAAAAAAGCCCAGTGGGACTGACCCGGACAGAATCATTGCCATGGTGTTAATTCGGAAATTACGACGTTTATATCTTCGCATAGTGTGGCCCGAGCCTTTAATGGAACTCTTTGTGTGTGTTTCGATGCTACTAGTAAAATTCATCAGACGAATGCGAACCTTATTACAGTTTGGATATACATCCTCCACAAAGTTGTCATTATGGCACAGAACTGTTTGAAGCTGCCGCAATTGCAGTCCTCGCTAAAAGATTGCAAATGTGTATATTTTGATGTTGTCGGTTGCAGAGAGGGGCAACTAGTGCAGCCGTCACATCCAGATATCCTAGGGGACACTCTTAGCTCTGGATATCAAGCCAATGTCGTTAGTGTCATAAAAGCTCTACCTACCCCACTACCTCACCCCCCCCCCCTCTCCCCTTCAGTCCCCTTCAGTCCCCATCACCCCCATGCCTCCTACTTTTGTTCGTCCACCTAACCGCCGCCCGTTACTCAAATTGGCCATTCCGTTCGAACGTTTCCCAAATCACTCCCGCTACGCTCATTTCTCACTCACAGTAGGAGAAAAAAAGGTGGGGGCTGGAGGGAGGAAAGGTGATGGGAAGGGCAGGGCTGCTTCAACCACATCTAAACACTTTTGGGTCGTAAAGAATTATTTTTGTTCTACATTTGGCATTACGATGTAATACGAATCAAATACCAGCCTGAGAGGAATTTTTTAACTAAGATATTTTAGCAATACAAAGACAGTATTTTAATACAGTCGTATAAAAAGCAGTGGTGCCAATATAGAGTGATAATGTGGTACAGCCGTTATCAAGTGTGTCTCAAGTTTAACAGTCGCGTCATGCCATCCGTTTAAGCTGACTTCTTCATTAGCATTTCTCATTAAGATACTAAATCCAATCAGTGCCATGATAATAAGGCAGCAGTCCGACATTTTCAAAGGTCTTTGATATTCAGCTACCATACTTTCCATTCGTTCTTTTTTTGAGTCAGAGGAACCCTTATGAGAAAAGCCCCGGTGCCTCAAACCTTGATTCTGAAAGTAAGTCTGGGATCCTCCCTGCCTTTTTATCGGGTTGGAAACCCTTTTCCGATGCGATTATTCTTCGAAGGCATTGGCTCTCAAACTTTCTGCCTAATTTTTGCTCCATTAATTTCTCTTGCTCTCGATCTCACGCAGGCGGAAGGTTGTAATTTCCACGTCCAAAAA
Source organism: Catajapyx aquilonaris (assembly GCA_000934665.2). NCBI lineage: Eukaryota > Metazoa > Arthropoda > Diplura > Dicellurata > Japygidae > Catajapyx > Catajapyx aquilonaris. Next base: position 71,697 of record KZ538404.1, read on the forward strand.
AATGTTATATTCCTTCATGATTTTTCTTCTGCGGTTGGATTCCAGTCATCGACCGCTTCGGGGATTATTTTTTTTACCTCTTTAAGAATACTATTTTTATATATCTCTCTCTTTTCCCTCACCGCAGAAACTACTGCTAGACAATAGCATCTGGAAGAATGGAAGCCAGCCAGTTCTGAAGCTTTCTCTCGATTTATATGAAGGAAATACGCTTGCCACTTTTCCAGCTCTAAGCGGCCATTTACAATTGTCCGGCACAGTCATGATCAATCATGGCCGACTGGAAATGTTGGCACGTGACGCCAATGTGAATCGAGAACCGGAAGATATGTGGAGAGCTGCCTCTCGGACCAATCGTTGTTTTTTTTTTTTCGAAGATGGCCGTGCAAGGCATTAGTTTGTACATTGACAATGTCCGAGTTACTTTAGTATTCATGCAGTTATTATGGGCGAGGGGGTAGGATATAGGCCTATACGTGAATGTGTTATTAAAGCGGATGTACAGCCAGAGCCATTTTAGTGTGAGAAATATGGCATGCTGTTAGGGAGAGACACGGAAAAATGGAGAAAAAGGTGCGGTGGGAAAGCACAACCCTCATTATTCTTCCGGCTGATGAATAAATCCAGATTTTATAATTTTCTCATTTCTCAAGTTCAACCTTGCGAAACGTCGTCGATATTTTCTTCTCCTTCAGGGCCGCACTCGTGAAAGTAACTGTCAAATGTGATCGATTTATAAAACAAACCGTTACTCTACACTTTCTGCTTCCACAGCATACTTTGTCACATTTTGGAATTAAGCTGGTACAGCAAGAGTTGAGAGCGTCTTAAGTAACTCTGAATCCAGTGATGAAAGTTTTATCAGAAATACAGCTAATAGAGTTAAATCATTCTTTACCAAACACACATTATACTTGAACATTATACTCACGATAATTCTGTTGACTTGCATTAAAGTGCTATTTTATTCACATAAAAAAATTTACGCTTTTAAGCAGTTTGTGGATTATTAGATGGAATGCGAGTCGAACAGCACTTGTTTAAAGATGGCGGCGTGGCGCCCCCTTCAGACTCTCACCAAGGAGGAAAGAGCTGTTATTGGTTTATAGTACATAGCAGGAACAAAACCCACTGGAATTTATTGAAAATTTTGGAAAAATATGTATCTGTCATTACTCATATTTATGTGACTCTGAGTTGTGTAAAAAAAATCGGGTGTTACAACTTGCGCATGTAACAGGTTTCTTTTTGTCTTTTGCAATAAAAACTAATAAATTTATTTCCGCTCGACTATTGTCCCTCAACGTGATACAGACATTAAACGCTTTGCAAATTATGTTAATTCCGTACGACGTGCCCCAGTTAAACAGCATAATTTGTTTCAATATGCGCGACACATCAGAACGCCCTGGCATTATTTGCAACCAATATTGCGAACAATAATTATTATGAACAACAATGTTATGAATCGTGTGCTGCGCCTGTCTTCGTGACAGGAAGGTATACAGTAGTTTATTTTGTAAGGATCAAGACCAGATTTATTGCGAAAACGAGCAGTTAAGAGCTCTCTACCAAGAAGACTGATGTGTATAGCCACAGCAGGCATACAGTGTTCTTGAACTTGCCTTATGAAGAGTACTCACTTAGGGGGTGCATTCAGTGCTCTCTGGTACATGTGACTAATATGCAGTTTTATAAAATAAGCCAGACTTAACATAGATAACCTCTCCTTTATGCGCAAAGCCTTTTCACATAAGCAAATTCACGAGTCAAATTGGCCCATAATGCCCTCCTTTCGGCCTGCATCGCCTTTAAGGCTCACGGGATTGCCAATTTTGGAGATTTTGTTCGCTAAAGAACACCCAGCGGTGTAACAGATTGGTGAAGTGTTCATTTGCATCACTTTGAACTGGTTCTTTATTCCTTTAAAATGAGAGAGACGTTAAAGTGCGCTTTACTGTAGCCAGGTCTTGTGCCATTTTTACGGTGCCTTAGTAAAGGGAGATTTTACGTAGGACTGGCTAATGAAAAATATCTTATGGGATTCGACAATTCTGCTTGATTTTTGAATTGAGATTATTTTCTCATGCAACTAGGTATCCAGTAAGTGGTGTGTCCCCCTTGACACGTGTAAATGAAATATAAGGCACAATACCATATAAATGGAAAGTTTTGCTGGAAACAAATGGTATATATATATATATATATATAT